>BPLS01028728.1:0-12682 GCA_019656275.1 Rhododendron kiyosumense | reverse complement strand
CCTAAGTTAGTATCACGTACTAGTCAATAACCCTAATTATCAGTAGGAAAGACAATAAGAGATGGCTCAATATTGCGTACCTTTTACCTTTAGGTTTACCTCGCATTTATAGGTCTACGGATGCTTGCTGCCCAAGCATCCCTGTTGCCCTAGGATTCCTACCTCGTATAGGAAACCTAGTATCTCGTGGATTCTCATTCCCTTATCTGTACAATATCTCAATCTTTATGGAACTCTCGATCCTTTTGGGACTCTTTCCCATAATTATCCGTACACCCCACGCACGTTGGTCTCTTGCATCGCTCCTATATACTCGGGATCTCATTCTTTTACAGAATATTACCGTTCTGGAGCATTCTTGCCACGTCATGATTTAGGGCAACTTCTTCCACTGTTCGGCTTCCTCTTTGCCGAACAGTCCTTCTGGACCAATGACCTCACATGCAACTGGTCCATGTCGTTATATCTGGACAAATGACTTCACATGTCTTTGTCCTTATTAGCCGAACAGACTGTCTGGACCAATGACTTCACGTGTCACTGGTCCACATCGCTGCTCATTGCACTGCCTGGCGATAGACTTATCATGCCTGCCACGTGTCCCTAATACATCACGTGTTCGGCGACTAAACTTACCTGTTCGGGAATACCGCCCTACAATTGCTCCCCAGTTTTACCCGCTTGCCATTGTTCGGGGGCAATGGGTGAAGCTCTTAGAACAACAATTCTGGACCACACTTGTCAGCCCCCGGGCAGCCATTCCATTGATACCCTTTAAGGTGCTTTTGGCGACTTTGTCATTATACCGTTTCGGGGTAATAACTCCACGTGGCGTATCTCGTACGCTCCGTATTAAATTTGAACTGACGTTTCTTGCAAACGTCGTTAGCATGTTTTTCGCTTTCCGTTACTTTAACTCGTAACAGAATAGAGAGAGATGTTTCGTCTCCGTTCATCTCCCTTAAACCTCTGAAAAAGGCCTTTAGTTTCTCATAAGTCAAAAAACCCTTTCTTGCCTCCTACAGTTTTGAGCGATTCAAAACGCCATCGCCGTCGTCTGCGCATTCCTTCACGACACCAGACACCGCGGTAGTTCATCTCGTAAGCCTCTTCGCCCCCTCTCGTTGTAAGCTTTCTCTCTCTGGCTCATCTGTTCCCAGGGATTTATTCATATCCCTCTTAGATTTCGAGCGTTTCATAGCTTCCCTCTGTATACTCTAATGGCGAATGTGGATGACAGTGGCCCAAAACCCGGGAATTTAGAAAGCTCTGTGAAACCCCGTCAGCCATGGCGGCCTTTAGGAGAGAGTATAACATCCCTGAGAACGTAGGGCTTGAACTTGCCCCATTAGATGCAGATAGGGATGGGGGCACTTGGGACAGGATGTGCATTCCCATCGTAGCCATTGTTAAGGGGGGAGTTAGATTTCCCCTCCATCCATTACTCCGTCAGGTTTTAAACTGGTATCGACTTACACCAATACAAGTTTCTACTAATTTCTTTAGATTAGTAATGAGAGTTGTAGCTTTGAACAGAATTCTGGGTACCCAACTAGGGATCTGGGACATCCAATGGTGGTATAGCGTCGTGCTAAACCCCGATTATAATACCTTTTATTTCAAAGTTAGGAAAGCAGAGAAGCGTCTCGTGCTAAATTTACCAGACTCTACTCGCGATCACGAGATCGACTTTCTCTACGTTACTGGAGCATTCGAACCAATAGGCGAAGATGGCCAAGTGGTGGGCTTTCACTGCCCCCACATATGGGGCTACCCACGTATGCTCCTGATTTCCACTTTTCCTTGTAGCTTTTGTTTAACATTTCGTTATGGTCTCTGATCTCTGTTGTGCTTTCAACCGTGCAGCGGATAACGCAAACAAGCATCCCAGAGCTGAACCCAGCTACGTCCGAACAGCGGAGATAAACAGGATTTTGAGATACAAAGGTGAACCAGGCTCCGCAACATTTGGTCGGGGTCGTGACGCCAATGTGCTATTAGGCTACGACCCCGCTTATAAAGGATTTATAGACAGGAGATTGGCCAACCCGAGCACCAGCGGCGCCTCCTCATCAACAGCTCCTCTACAACCCCAGACTTCAGGGTTGCAAGCGGAAGTTACCCTTGCCGGACAGCCAGGGGAAGTTGTCATTCCCGAAGGTGTCCCCGTTACCCGTGTGGTGCTTAGGAGGTCCAGACGGCGACAGGTTATTCCTGAACACCAGGCTGAACAGCCAACTCCCATCTGTACTACGAGTCAATCCTCCTCCTCCGGCTATTCTCGTTCTCCTCAAGGCTCGGGTACCATGTCTCATCAACCTTTGGACCTTAGCACCCTTCTTACTGTCCCCAGACGGGGACGCGGTGCTGCCAATAGGGTGGCATCAACTGGAGCTCCCCCCCCACGATCACGTCGCACTCGGGGGGGATCTACCAGGTCAACATCATCCCACCAAGAACAGGACAGCTCCCTCGAGGCAGCTGATGCTCATCGGGACAAACGTCCCCGGAGCAATGAGGTTGAGGACAGCGACATCCCTGCTGCCTCAATACCACTGGAGACGCCATCACCGGGCACCCAGGTTGCTGCTGAGGTCTGGGCTCCTCAGCTCATGAGGGGGGACCGCCCCGTCAACGTTGGAGATAGTGCAAGTTCCTCCGAGACTGCACTAGCCCTAGCTCAGGGCCTCTCACTCCCAGTGGACATGCAGAAAGAGATGTCCTTACCTGCTGATAGACTTGTATCCACTGGTCTCGTCAGTGGAATTAAGGTAACCAAACTTTTTAGCTTTTGCTTTGATTACAATGGGGTTTCTACAAAACCTCTTAACTCATGTTTGGTGTTTGTAGTTTATCCAAAAGATGATGGCCTTAGGCCAGAAGTACCAAGAAGCTGACGCTGAGAGAGTCAGACTTCTAAATGACAACACCAGGCTGCTCCACTCAATCTCAAGGCTGGAGAGAGAAAGAGACAAAGCCAAGGCAGAGGTGGTGGAAACCAAAGCCAAGCCTGAGACTACCGAGGACAGCCTTGCTTAAGCTCTAATAGAGATTGACAGCACAAAAAAGGCTTCATTCGATGAAGGATACCAAAAGGGGTTCGATACGACAACAGCCAGCTATGTGAACCAGATGCCTGCCATTCAGGATCAGATCTGGGCAGCCTGCTGGGAAACATGTCTGGCGAAGGTTGGGGTTGCTGAAGATTCTCCCCTCTGGGAAGACAACGAACTACCAAGCCAACGTGCTGAAATGGCAGACGAACCCCAGGGGAATCCTGAGGATGATATCGATCAACAGATCGAAAATTTTGCTGGTGCTGAAGAAGAAGTCCCTACTGAAGTACTGAGGACTGCCCTCATGGAGTCACCTGCTCGGGGATCAAACATCAACCCCATAGCTGAAGAAGGGGATGCTGGTGGCGATGTGGTCCCAAGGGAGATTGGAACAGAGGAAGCCGAGCAACTAACTCCTGAGGTCCAAGAACTGGACTGAATAAACCGTGAAACAATTTGCAGGTCCTGTGCGACCGTAGTTTGATTCAGCCCTGCGAGGCGTCAGATCATCTTTTCTTTTTTTATGTTTGTTTTACATAAGTACTTAGCCCTTCGTGGCATGACTCTTGGATTTATCTGTTTTGCTCAGCTCTTCGTGGCTACTTCTATGGCTTAGATATGTCATATCTGTCTTTAGGCATCTGCTCGGCCCTTCGTGGCCGTGGTTTGGGTATCTTGTACTTTTGCTTAAAAACGCCTCGTGCTTTTGAGTGTCATAATCTTTTTTGTTTTAAGCTTTATGCAAGTGTTTCGTACTTGGATTTTGCTTAAGGATGTTCGTTGCTTCGTTATCTTCCGTGTTGAAGAATATTACCCCAAGCGTAGGGCTTAATACGTCATTTGAAGCATAATAAACCGGAGAAGTCCGGGATCGTACCCACGGGAATAATTATATGGCTTAGCTCGGATTTGTAGATGCAAGTAAGGTTTTCGACTTTTAGCCAGTCAACTTGGTTTTACTTTGAACGGTGGAATTAAAATGGCTAAATTAAGAACGAATAAACTAGGAAAAAGATAGGTTAGGTCTAGGAATCCTAGCACTCATGACTTGGGCTAAATCGCATTTTTCACCAATTCACACGATTTAAAATACACAATTGTAGGTATCAAAATCGGGAAAAAGAGATTCGATTATCAAGCTAGCTCTAAAACCCATTTGGTGAACCCCTCGAGCGACAGAGCTCTAAGCATCATGTGTGGTAGGTAGTCTATGCTCCTACCTACACATGATCAAAGAGGTTAACACCTCGGTAATTCCCCAAATGAATCCGAACCCCACATTAATTTTCAAATCTAAAAATTGAAGCTTTATTGGTGAAAAATGCAATTTTTGCCCAAGCCATGGGATGCTAATCATCCCATGACCCAACCCTTGAAACTACTCACGCATATCTACGAAGATAAGAGCAAGCGAAAATTGACTAAACATAATTGAAAAGACAAGACTAGAATTAAACTAGAGATTAAGATAGATCGGGAAGTAAGTAACAACGTTAATTAAAGCGACAATATCAAAAACTAACTAACTAAGACAGAAAATTAAATATTCAAAGGCTAAAAAGCAAGAACACTCAAGAACAAGCAAAAAGCAAAAATGAACCTAAGCTAGATCTAGAAAATATGTAAAAACGTCCTACTACTTGGTTGTACAAAAATGATGTCACAAACTTAAATACTCAGAAGATCCGCGCCTGGAATATTCCCATGATGCTCCGAAGATGCCCCGCTAATGCGCTCGGCATCGCTGGCAAAGTGCTTAAGCAGGGCCACTAAGAGGCTCGGCATCGATGCATAGCAAAACTTCCCATCGATGCCGAGTGCATTAAGGACCTGGTGGACTAAGCTGCTCGGCATCGATGCTACTTTTATTCTTCCATCGATGCCGAGGTGGCTAAGGGACTGGGCTAAGCTGCTCGGCAGCGGTGGACCTTGACGCTTCCCATCGATGCCGAGCTCGATAGAGCTGTCTTGCTCGGGCCACGCCTTGGCCGCTGCTTGGCCGTGGCTAGGCTTTGGCTGCTGCTTGGCCGTGGCTAGGCCATGGCTTGGCCATCTGCTTCTCTGCTGCCTCTGCCTTGACTGAGCCTAGGCCATCTGCTCTTCTGCTCGGGCCACACCTTGGCCATGCTGCTCCAGACTTAGCCACGCCTTGGCTATGCTTCAGCCTTGGCCACGCCTTGGCCACAGCTTTGGCCTTGGCCACACCTTGGCCATGGCTTGGCCTTTAAAACTCCTTCTTATGTGATTCGCCTGCAAAATAACACCAAAACATTCTACGAGCAAAACTCATTAAAAACAACTAATTGATACTTAAATTAACACTAAGCCTAGTTACTAGCGCACCCTAAATTCCATTTTCGGGTGCTTATCATTCGCACTTAGAATTGTTTATCTACTGCTTTGACATATTTCGTTATAACAGAACCAAGCCTTTCGTACTTGATTTCTTGCATGTTTTCGTATGCAAGCCTAAGTATATTCGTACTTTGAGGTATCTCATACCTAAATATAAGTTTCTCGAACTTATAGTATCTCATACTTTTTAGCACAATCACGTACTTGAATGATTGTATCCGTAGCCGAACAGCCGCGTGTGTTCTATATGCATTCTAAGTGTTTTCATACTTGGGGTAAGTTTCTCATACTTTAGCGTTTGTTCGTGCGCGGTTCTTAAGTTATCAAGCATAGATATATTCGTATATGGCGTTCGTGCCAATCCCATGCTCCCCAATATGAATAATAAGAAAAAGAAAATCAGTACCGAAATATAGTAATGCAAGAGCGAGGTCGAACCCATAGGGACTTATGATTTTTTTTGTAGGAAAACTAAATAACTTAAACTGATTAAACCCTAACCTAGTTGACAAAAGTTGTGATTGGTTTTTAAACTAAAAGCGAAAAGTAAAACAATGAACTAAATTATCAAAGATGAGAAAATTAAAACTTCTTTTTAATCAAAGGAGAAAATACTAGGGTTTCGGAATCCACACCCATTAACTCGTATCATTATATATCCATGATCATTAACTTTACCCAAAATTTCTTCATGATAATCTGAAAGCTAATTCTGTTACCATGGAAAATATCATCGTGAAAATTCATTAAAAAGTCTAATGTATGTTCCTCTCCGCTCGCAAGTATAAAACCAAATCATTAATTGTATCCGCTTTTAACAAATCACAATAAATATCCAGTTCTATAGTTAACGATGAAAAACCAGCTTTCAATGCTAAAGACAATTCCAAATCATGAGAAAAACATGATTGAACTCATATCCAAAATTTATCCCTAACAGTTGATTTGGAGTAAGAACAATTTAATCATAATCAAAAACTACATATTTGGATAAAATCAAATCTCATTAATATATAAATAATAATCGTCAATGGGGCTTCATCCTCAACCCTAGTTAAAAAGTTTAGCCGCTAATGGAGTACGAACACATATTCATATAAGAAAAGAACTCCATTGAAGAAAATAAGGTCTCACAAAATATGACAAGATGTTCAACGCTTATTCCTCCTTGCTCCAGCCGTAGCCTCTGATCTTCGAACTGCCGTCGTGATCGTCAACTCCAGCCGAGGTAGTGCCTCTGTACTTTTTTGCCGTCCATCAATTGTTTCTAGCCAAAGCCTTCTTAAATAGAAATTGCCGAGAATTCTATTAGGTAATAGAATTCTCCTTTCCTAATTAATTCCTAGCCATTGGGATTTCTTTCTATGTAAACTAAAGACAATCTTTATTTCTAATGG
Organism: Rhododendron kiyosumense; assembly: GCA_019656275.1. Classification (NCBI taxonomy): domain Eukaryota; kingdom Viridiplantae; phylum Streptophyta; class Magnoliopsida; order Ericales; family Ericaceae; genus Rhododendron; species Rhododendron kiyosumense. Next base: position 5,874 of record BPLS01028728.1, on the reverse strand, counting down.
ACCAAGATTTTGATTTTGAGTAGTTCCCCTTGATTGCCTTGCCGTAATAAGCTTGGACCCAACACTTGAAATTATTTTGATCACAGGCTTTGCATTGAATCTAACGGCAGAAATATGAGTTGTTATCATCTTTTCCTGTAAATTGAATAATTCATTGTAAAATGATCATAAAGATAATAACTAGTCCAGTTAAGCACAATAAAGAACTAACAATATACGATATGGGTATCTCGATATGTCAATATTTCGTGCTCATCAATAATCTTTTTTGTTTTAAGCTTTATGCAAGTGTTTCGTACTTGGATTTTGCTTAAGTATGTTCGTACTTAGAATTGTTTATCTACTGCTTTGACATATTTCATCATAACAGAACCAAGCCTTTCGTACTTGATTTCTTGCATGTTTTCGTATGCAAGCCTAAGTATATTCGTACTTTGAGGTATCTCATACCTAAATATAAGTTTCTCGAACTTATAGTATCTCATACTTTTTAGCACAATCACGTACTTGAATGATTGTATCCGTAGCTGAACAGCCGCGTGTGTTCTATATGCATTCCAAGTGTTTTCATACTTGGGGTAAGTTTCTCATACTTTAGCGTTTGTTCGTGCGCGGTTCTTAAGCTATCAAGCATAGATATATTCGTATATGGCGTTCGTGCCAATCCCATGCTCCCCAATATGAATAATAAGGAAAAGAAAATCAGTATTCATATTTCATTTCTAAAAAACCAATAATTTCAAAAAGCTGAATATACTGTGAGGAAAAGATTGTCTTTATTCATAGACTGAACTCAAGGGGGCGTTATTCGTACCCCTTGCAACTAAAACAGAGTAATCCATAAGTAGAGTAAGAGAAAACAAGGGAATTTTATTCGTAATTCCCACACAATCACATAGTGCAATCTAAATTCAAACTAAATTCTTCTAAACAAAGAATTTTCTCAGGTTATGAACATTCCATGGCCTCGGGATTGGGATACCGTCCAGATCAACCAATCTGTAGGCCCCAATGCCCACAATCTCTGTTACCCGATACGGGCCTTCCCAGTTGGCCCCTAGCTTGCCTTCGTTGGCTACTTTGGTGTTGCCGAGCACCTTTCGTAGTACAAGGTCCCCAACACCAAATTCTCGAGGGTGAACATGCTTATTGTAGCTCTTCATCAGTTGTTCCTGATAAGAGGCCAAATGGACTAGGGCCCTTTCTCTCCTCTCCTCGGCAAGATCAAGCTCAATTTCAAGGGCTCTGTCATTGCCCCCACTTTCAACCAACACAATCCTGTTGGTTGGAAGGCCCACTTCCAGATGTATGACTGCCTCTGTACCGTATGCCAATGAATAGGGGGTCTCACCCGTAGACCTCCTCGGTGTTGTCCTATGCGCCCATAAAATAAGGGATAATTCATCGGGCCATTTCCCTTTGGCCTTATCCAACCTCTTCTTGATCCCATCAAGAATGGTTTTATTAGATGCTTCTGCCTGGCCGTTACTCTGAGGGTATGCTGGAGTAGAATAGTAGTTCCGTATTCCATATTGGGCACAAAACGCCTTGAATTTCTTTTGAAATTGGGACTCGTTATCTGTGATCAAAGAATAGGGAACCCCAAATCGAGTAATAATACTCTTCCACACGAACCTCTCGACCATGGGTTCGGTGATTTTGGCCAGTGGTTCAGCCTCAATCCACTTGGTGAAGTAATCCGTCGCAACTAAAAGGAATTTTCGATTCCCAGTTGCTTTGTGCAATGGACCCACGATGTCCATTCCCCATTGAGCAAAAGGCCAAGGACTTGTCAAAGTCACCAGGTCCTCCGCTGGTGTTCGAATCATTGGTGAGAATTTCTGACACTTCTCACAAATTTTAACATACATCTTTGCATCCTCCTGCATATGTGGCCACCAGTAGCCTTGAGTAATTGCTCGGTGGGCAATGGATCTGCCCCCAGCATGACTTCCACATGTTCCTTCATGTATTTCGTGAAGAAATTTTTGCACCATCTCGGGGTGTATGCACAGCAAATATGGGCCTGTGAAGGACTTTCTGTAAAGCTTTTCTTCTGGGGACAGCCAAAACCTTGCAGACTTGGTTTTGACCTTATGAGCCTCCTTTTTGTCAGTGGGGAGTGTTTCATCTCGTAAAAATTTCATGATTGGGTCCATCCAACTTGGACCTTGGTTTACTTCCAAAACTAACTCCACGTTTTTCCCAATGCTCAGCTCTGACAGATATTCAACTGAAACTCTTCGCTTGAGTTCGGTTGGGACCGCTGCAGCCAGCCATGCCAATGAATCGGCATGTGCATTCTGTCCAGAACTTATCTGTTCAATGTGGACCCTCTCAAAAGTATCAAGTAAATCTTTGGCGGCTTCCACATATGGCGGCTTCCACATATGCCGCCATTTTCTCATTCCGGGCCTGATATTCGCCGGACAGCTGATTCACCACAAGCTGTGAATCACAGTGCACCCTCACTCTTTTTGCCTTCATAGTCTTCGCACTTCTCAATCCAGTTAGGAGTGCCTCGTACTCCGCCACATTATTTGATGCGCTGAATCCCAGCCGAACAGACAGTTCTATCATAACTCCTTCGGGAGGAAAAAGAACAACACCAATTCCCGAACCAGTATTACAAGCTGATCCGTCAACGAATAAATTCCATTCCGTATCATCCTGTTCGGCTAAAACTTTATCCCTCGTGGACAATGTTTTACTCTCCTGTCCCTTTTTCGTAGGAGGCAGGGGAGCTACCGTGGGAGAAAACTCTGCCACAAAATCAGCCAACACTTGGCCTTTGATTGCTATTCGTGGTTGATAATCGATATCGTATTGACTAACCTCGACTGACCACGTCGAGATTCTTCTTGAAAAATCTGCCTTTCGTAGCAGGGACTTCAGTGGAAATTCAGTGTACACCACAACCCTATGGCTCTGGAAATAGTGTGGCAGCTTTCTCGTCGCTGTCCTAAGCGCCAGGACAAGTTTCTCTAGGGGCAGATGTCTCGTCTCTGCATCTAGCAATGTCTTGCTAACATAATATATTGGGATTTGCTCAATTCCCAAATCCCTTAACAGGACTGCACTCATAGCATGCTCAGAAACAGCTAAGTACAAAATCAAGGACTCACCTGGCTGCGGGGTTGACAGAAGAGGAGGCTCGGCCAGATACTTCTTCAGGTCCTGGAAAGCTTGCTCACATTCTGCTCCCCATTCGAATCCTTCCCTTTTCTTCAATAACTGAAAGAAGGGCCTACACTTGTCACTTGATCTGCTGATAAATCTATTGAGTGCTGCAGCCATCCCAGTTAGTCTCTGGACCTCCTTCGTGGTTTTGGGACTTTGCACCCTCTGCAAGGCCGCAATCTGATCTGGGTTAGCCTTAATTCCCCTCATAGTGACCAAGTGCCATAGGAATTTCCCAGAACCAACCCCAAAAGCACATTTCGAGGCATTGAGTTTCAATTTGTACTTCCTCAAGATCTCAAAGACTTCTCTCAAGTCTGTAATATGCCTTCGCTTGTCCCGGCTTTTTACCACCATATCGTCTATGTAAACCTCCATAGTTTTCCCGAGCAGCTCCCTGAACATGATAGTCGCAAGCCTTTGGTATGTCGCCCCTGCGTTTCTCAGCCCAAACGGCATGACACTATAGCAGTACAAACCCCGTGGGGTGATGAAAGACGTCTTCTCCTGATCGGGCCCAAACATAGCAATTTGATGGTATCCTCGATACGCATCAAGAAAACTCATTCGCTCATAGCCAGCTGTTGCGTCAACCAATTGGTCTATCCTTGGGAGGGGGAAACTATCCTTAGGGCAGGCCTTGTTCAAGTCTGTGAAGTCCACACAAACACGCCACTTCCCATTCTTCTTTTTTACGACCACGGTGTTGGACAGCCACTCAGGGTAGTACACTTCACGTATTGCTTTTGCCTCAAGCAAACGATTAACTTCTTCAACAACAGCATCCACGTGTTGCACGGCGGCCCTACGTTTTCTCTAAATAACTGGCTTATGCTGAGGGTCAACATTTAGATGGTGGCAGATTATGTCAGCATCTACACCGGGCATCTCTTCTGGTACCCATGCAAACACATCGACATATTCCTTGAGAAACTGTATTGACTCAGCCCTTTCCTCTGCTGGTAATGATTCCCCAATCAAAAAATATCTTTCAGGGTCAGCCTCGTTGATCTGAATATTTTCCAAGCCCTCGATTACCTTATCGGCCGGGTATCTTCCGACATCCTCTATAGTCGGTTGATCTGACACTTCCAATGTATGAACATGGTCGGCCTTCGGGGCCTTATTAACAATGGAAATCAAACATTGTTGGGCCACTTTCTGATTGCCCCTAATTGCTTCGATCCCATTGGATCCTGGGAATTTCACCATCTGGTGGTAAGTTGAGGAGACTGCCCACATTTTGTGTAATCAGGTTCTTCCTATAATCGCGTTATAGGAAGAAGGGATGTCTACGACCAGGAAATCCATCCTCAAAACAACTGATCCTGCCCGAACAGGCAGTGTCACCTTTCCAAGGGGCCAAACTGCCCCTGCACCAAACCCAATTAAGGGAGTCGTGGACTGCTCCAAATCTGTCTAGACTAGCCCCAGCTTCTTGAACGCGTCGTAGTACATCACTTCTGTACAACTTCCTGAATCCACTAAGATCCTTTCAATGTCATACTCCCCAACTCGTAAGGTTATAACCAAAGCATCGTTATGAGGTATCTGGACTTCTCCCAAATCGTCATCTGTGAAGGCTATGCTCTCATTGCATACGTCACTCTCTCGCCCTTTTTTATTACCCAATCGCATCACATGCTGATGGTGCTTAAACTGTCTTTGCAACAGTCTAACCTCATTGCTCGTATAAGGTGCGGCCAGCCCATGTATCATATGGATTACTCCCTTAGGATTCTGCTCGTAATCCAGTTCCATGGCCTTTCCTTTTTCCTTGGGATCTTCCTGAATAAACTCCTTGAGATAGCCCCGAGAGACCAGATCATCAAGGTGTTTCTTATACATCTCGCAATCTACAGTCATGTGGCCCAATCCTTGTGATAGCTTCAGTGCTGATTCATAGTACGTTTAGCATCTTTATCTCCGCCAAGACTTGAGGGCCACTTGAAGTATGGCTGATTCTTTATTCGATAAAGAATCCTGTAGATTGGCTCTCTCCAAACAGTAGTGATAGAAAAAAAGGATTTGGGATCAGGGGCTTGCTTTTCCTTGTATGGATCCTTCTTAGCCTGCCCGTACTCCTTGCGCTCCTTGTACGTTTTGGGCTCAGGTTTGTCCACCTTCTTTGCTGGTGTCTTGGGCTGTTCGGCAGCAATCCTGCCGTCCTCGCGGAGTATGTCATCCTCCATTCTGGGGTGTTGCTCTATTCGCTCCATCAGTTTGGCCAATGTAGCCACCGGACGTTTATTCAATGAGCGACGCAGTTCTCCCCGAACAGGCAAACCAGTTTTGAAGGTTGCTATGGCATATTCCTCACTGCAACTCTTAATCTCGTTGAAAGTTTCCCAGTACTTCTTTGCGTAATCTCTTATCGGCTCGCTCTCCGCCTGTTTCATGGTGGAAAGACTCTCAAATGTCTTTGGGGCCTTTCTGCTTGTCAAGAAACGAGCGGTGAATTCCTCAGCCAACTGCCTCCATCCTCTTATGGATCGTGGTGCCAATTTATGAAACCAACTCAAGGCCACCTTGCCAAGACTCGACGGGAACATTTTGCACAGAATGGCATCATCACCATCGTGCATGAACATGGCCTGCTGGTAATGCTGTATGTGAGCCACAGGGTCCGTGTTTGTCTCGTAAAGCACGAACGCTCCGTGCTTCACTCTGCTCGGCAACCTGGCCTCCTGCAGC
>BPLS01028724.1:0-12349 GCA_019656275.1 Rhododendron kiyosumense | reverse complement strand
GTATTTGTAACTCTAACTGTAGATCTTTTGATTAAAGAATATTGTAAACTTTTAATTTCTTCGATATTCAATACTTTTGACGATTTGGGGCCATTGAGCCAAAGATGTACTTTTGTGAAAACTTGGGCGTTAGAGCGTAATTGATGGAAATGGAAATGTAAATTTTCTTTTGGGTAATTGTACGTATTATGTGAGATTTTATTTATGAAAATTCCTTTATAATTATGTTGAAAATCGAGGGTGTGACAACTACACTAGTTGTGTTCGTCAATTAGAGGAAAACCAGAAAGAGATCAAAGGAAGGAGGGAAGAATTGATATAGAAGTGTCGAGAAGAAGATACAGCTTTGTTTTGTGGAAAAATGATGTGGTTTTACAGTGAAGTTGTCTCTAGCCATTTTTGAATTGTGGCTCAAACTCTACATATCTAAGATCACAGGTATCTAGCATGTGACACAACATCCCTATTTTTGCTTTTGGTCTAATCAATGCAAACTAGTTTACACAAACTTCGGATGGCTAGGATCAGTAGCTATGTAGCATGTTTTCTGTTTCCATATTGGAGTGGTCAAGAGACACATTTGTTGAAGTACGGTTCGTTTATTCATGTTAGTGTTACACCATCTCTTTCATATTTAAGCTGTCCTTGATTTTCTTTCCCTTCTTCTATGTTCAAGCTTATCCTAGCTATCTGCTGTCTCTATCCTTCTGCTTTAAACACAGACTTCTACTGTTTACTTTCTTATTTCACACCTCTTCAGGCTGGACAGGACTTTTGTGCCCTTGTGTTTTGTTTGGACGCAATGTTCGGAGAATAAGAGATGATGCCAATTGTATTGGACCATGCATGTGTCACGCCGTTGTAATTGAAGGTGGGATTGCACTTGCAGCAGGAATGGCAGCATTTTATGGCTTCGACCCAAGCACATCACTTCTTATATGTGAGGGGTTACTGTTTAGCTGGGCAATATGTGGCCTCTACACTGGTCTCTTTAGGCAGTGGCTGCAAAGGAAGTATCATCTCAAGGTAACCTCTATTTCTTACAATCAGAAAAAAAAGAAGAAAAAGGTAGACCACTATTTCTTCAACCACTGTTGGAACTATATGCTGATTGACCACCTCACAATATACTGTAACTTAAAACGAAAAACCACAATACTCGGATCCAGCCCCAGGATTTTGTTGCATTATTTTACAGTTTCTAGAGTTTTGTGTTAGCTAAAACCTGTTATGAACTTAGATAACTCAATCTCCATTGTTTTCTCTTAGGTGGAAATTGAAGATGTATAAAAATCTGCTAGTCTTACACGTTGAGCCCTTCAAAATATTGTGGATCTAATGTCTCAAACTTTCTCAAATAGACTAGACGCATACTTACCTGCATTACCTAAACATGTAGGAAGCCTCGTCCTTTTGCTTTTTGCGACACAGTCTTACATGATACAGTATCATTTACTAATAGGTCATGAACATACTAGTAGGCTTTGTCAATGAATAAGTAAGAGTTCGATCTGTGTGTGATCCAAAGTTTTATTTCAATGTACTTCAATGAAATGCTGTCAGGTGGCCCGAACTTTCTGCCACAGAATGAAAAGGGCGCCCTATTCTTCTTACAGTTAGACTCTTGCTCATTCTTCCGGCTAATTGTGCAGAGCTCACCGTGTGGCCCGTGTCTGGTGCACTGCTGCATGCACTTGTGTGCCTTGTGCCAAGAACACCGGGAGATGAATGGACGTCTCTCTGATGGCGTTGTTGTGCCAAGGACCATCGTCAACCCTCCCCCAGTTCAGGAGATGAAGACTGCCAACGACAGCAGCGGTACCTCAGCACCCTCTGCGCAAAGCGTTGACCATGCCACTTTGGAGATGCAAGCCTCTTAGATCCGCCGACGCCCATAGTACAAGATAATAAAAGAGAACGATATAATTCAACAAGGGTGTGCATGTGTTAGGCTTTACTCATATGAGAAATTTAATTACTGGGAATTACAGATTCCTTTTGTGCCTAGAGACTAGGAGAATACAGAGTTTAAGGCTCCATTGGGGAGAAATTCTCTCGGTTTTATTAATGCAAGTCCCTTTTGTTTGGGAGGTCTTCCTAAAATTTTGCTATGATATTTTATTTCGGTATTATTTTCCTTTTCGTAATCCTTTGTTTAGCTTTCTGTCCTAATTTATGGATTAATTGTTCGTCTCGACGAGAAAAATCAGAAAAATATAAAAATGTTAACCGAAGGTGCAAAAAGTTTATAGGATGACACAAAAAATACCTTTTTTTTTTTGGTATTTTTTCTTCTTTTCAAGATCTTTTTTGCTTTTCGTCGGTATTTCATATTTTTCAGACGCAGCTCGTCAAGACAAATGGCCAATCTAAAAATTTTAACATGGATCTGGCAGAATTTCAGAAAAGACAAAAATAATACCAAAGCAATAAATTTAGTATGAAGGAGATACGGCCTTAATTAGCCGGTTAGCCTCCATGGTCTAAGCCAGCTATTCTCTAGGACAATGATGACAGATGATGTAGTCGTTCTTTTGGCCAAGAAGTTTGTTTGGGCGTATTAGATGTATGAAAAACATTTATGTATAACGGGGATACCAGGGTGGTGGTATCCCCTCTGGTCCGTTTTCATTTTTTCGGTTATTTTTTGCTCACACTAAATGAACGGAACCAATCATTCAAATGTGATCAGAAAATGGCTGGAAAGGTGAAAACGAACTGGAGGGGATAACCACCACCCTGGTATCCCCGTCTGTTATAAATAAAAGTTTCTCTAGATGTAGATGAGGTTGTCAATTGTGGCTTTGTGAATTTAACTGCCCATTCCTCTCCTTGAATCTTTTTTTTTTTTCCTAATAATACGATACGATCAGAAAGTCTACCCACACAGCAGATCTGTGCACAGATTTTGTTGTGGGGCCCACCACGGGTCCCATACAAATCATCCGAGCCGTTCATTAAATGTAAAACATTTTTTCAAGGGTTCCCGTAAAAAATAAGCTTAATCCGATACCTATAGCTATTCAATCCAACCATATAAATTTTCATTATCCGGAAATCTGAATGAAAAGTTAGATGGTTGGATGAAGCACCTATAGGTATTGGATTGAGCTTATTTTTTACGGGGACCCTCAAAAAAATGTTTTACATTTAATGAACGGCTCGGATGATTTGTGTGGGACCCGTGGTGGCCTGGTGGGTCCCACAACAAAATCTGTGCACAATCTGTGCACAGATTGCTGTGTGTGTAGAACGGTTCCGATAAGATATGTGGTCTGGCCCTTGTAGTTCCTTTACTCTGAGAAAGTCCCTCGACACAGATCCACTAAGATACATTACACCAGTTGATGACTGAAGAAACTGCAAGAATTTTTTATTTCTGGGAACAATATTGAATCAAGGTTTCGTTCTTTCTAAACAGGGGAAAAATAACGAAAGGCAACTAAAGAGCGCAACTTCAGACACAACTTTACCCGAACAGTTCGATGTACGTAAACTTTAGCACTCAGAAACTCTACTGAGTAAAAGAAAAACCATTGTTGCTACAAAGAAGGTATTGTTGCTAAGACTGTCAAAATTCTGCAGTATCACACGGTCGACGATTAATAATAGCATCCAAGTCCGAAAAAATGCATCTCATGAAATTTCTAGTACTGAAACCCATCTCTGATCTACTAATCAAACAAACCATATGTGTCGACGGCAATAACGACATCTAGATCATGAACCACTGTGAATGAAGGTAGAACAACGTTGCTACTCACACAGCAGTTATGCACAGATTCTGTGCACAGATCCGGTGTGTGACCCATTCGATTCCTATAGATACTTAATCCAATAATTTAATTTTTCATTTAGATTCTAGGATAATAAAAAAGTTATATGGTTGGATGCAACTATAGATATCGGATTGAGGTGCTTTTTGTTAAGGTTCTTGAAAATATATTTTACATTTAATGAATGGCTCGAATCATTTATGTGGGACCCGTAATGGGCTCCACACAAAAATCTGTGCACAGAATTTGTGCATTTCTGTTGTGTGAGTATCATTACTGAAGGTAGAAGCACGGCCGTGGCCATCTTCTCCTTGTAGATGGGATCATAGTTGTTAAAAACCTACGACACATGATATGTATCCTACGATTTATATTGTCTCCTTCAGAGAACGATACGTATCCCACCCGGTATCGTTTTTGTATTGACATCCTTGGATGCGACATTGTATCCTATGATTTATATCGTATCCTAATTCAGTACATAGGGGTATCCTTTTTGTATTGACATCCTAGGATATGACCTTGTATCCTACGATTTCTACGCGTATCCTAATTCGGTACATACAGTATGGTTAGCAATTAGAAAAAAGGCAAACTATATTTCAAGGAGTGGAACCCCAAATGCATTTATCTAAGCCGTTTGATCTAATTATGGCATCTTCCAAACTATTTGATAGAAATTCAATCTCAATGTAGGGATTGTATAGAAGAAAAAACCATATTTCGATTGTGTTTTGTCTTACTTTTCTTTCTCTAATGAAGGGAATGGAAAACCTTAATGTAATAGGCCTTAGTTGAGAAATTTGAGATTTTGCATTAGTTTGTTAAATTGTTAATATTATTATGTATTAATTATTATTAACGTTGTTGAAGTATAAACTAAATTTAGTATTTTGGCACAAGAAAATTAAGTCCGAACAAATCTAATTGACAAAACCCAAAGATGGAAGATATTATTGAAGAAGATATAGCTATCTAGTTTTTAAATAATAATGCGATAACTGTTTTTGTTGGTGCCAAAACTCTAGTGCACAAAAGACTTGTATCATGTGCAATGTACAAGACTTTTATGCGCTAAAATTTTGGCACCAACAAAAATAATTTTGGCATTTATATCACTTCCCATTACAAACTCTAAAATATCTAGTTCTTAAAGCTCTAGAATATTCTTGTGAAATATCTAGAGTTTTTTGTGAGAATTAATCAAATATGTAATTTTAAAATTACATCAAAGTTTATCTTGGATAAAAATATCTTTGTAGTAGAGCCTTCTAGCCATTTTGTACGAAGACAGAAAAAATTGAACTGAAATGTAATACAAATAGTCTTATTCCCCTTTCTTATCTTTAGTATTCTCCATCTTCTAAAAATCTTATCCAACTAAAAAATAGAAACTCTTACTCTTTCAACAAACGTAGCTTAATATACGCGATACGTATCCCGATATTATCTATACAATTGGAAAAATGATATATGATACGCATCCTGATTTGAAAACATTGGATGGCATTGAATGATTCGACTCGATTGGTCTTGAGCTCGGCAAAACTGTGATCCCACGTTTTCTGCCCCTCACCGTTCCCATTAAGGTGAATTTTTTATTTTTTCCCGTTAAGGTAAATTAGTTATGTTAAAACTTGTGGCTCATATGTTAGATATGAAGAGATACTAAAGAAATCTAGAAAGAGACTAGTTGTCGGAGCAGAGTCCGGTGAAGCGAAGAGTAACGAGTGGAACAGAACGGGTACAGTATTGTAAGAGCATTTTTAGGAGAAATTATTCATTGTCGTTGGGGCAACACGTCACTTTTGCCATTGTGGGTAAAGTTGCCAGTCGGGAAGTCTACCACTAACACACATCTTCTCTCCCCATTGAAATTTTAAAACACAGCGTTCTCTTTCCAAACTAGGCGGGAGATGTTAGGGACACATCAATTTGTCAAATCTCAACCACACTCCTCTTACATACATGTGGATCCATAGCATTTATTGTGAAATTTTCATACATGCATATAAAAGGGGTGATGTTGTCTGGTTGAGGTGCGTCCTTAGCATTTCCCAAAATAGGCGTGTAGATCTAAAAATCTAAACTCTTGTTCTGTGTATCAAAAGCAAAAGGATCAAAGACCAAAGGTGAGTTCCATTAAAAATTTTGCGCTTTTCTTATTTTATTCTTATTCAAATTTTGTTTGCGTTTAATTTTTATGAATTATTGATTCATCTTGTCAAGGCGAATCAAAAAACCCAATTAGTTTTTTGTACATCCAAGATAAAGCAAAAAAAATTGGTTTTTTGGGTTTTATCTTGGACATTTCAAAAAAATTTGGGTAAAAGAATCATAATTTTTCATTTTTTCGATTCCTCTCGTCAAGACGAATCAATAATCCAAATATCACAAAACTAACAAATGCGAAAAATATGAATAAAGGACAAAAAGAAAAAATGCACAAAAATTCTACAAAACCCTTAGCGGAACTCAACAAAATTTTGGGCTTTTCTTCTGTAACGCCCCGAATTTTGGGTACGTTAAATAAAACATTTTATTATAAAAACAAAGCGAGTCCAGCTCGTTATTACATCATAAACCTTACAAAAGTACTTTTATTCATATAACGGAGGGATCTAGGGTTCCTAACTACAGTTCTTCTTGCTTCTCCATTCTAGCCCGCTCCTCGGCTCCGAACGCCTCCAAAGTGAATAGTTCATCCTGTTCGTCTATCAATTCTAACATATTATACCGGCATCGCCACCCATATAATATGCCAGGGTCACCACAAGGTAATACCATGAGCTACGAAGGCTCAGAAGTAAAATCCTAATACTAGTATCGATTTCCACATGATAAGCACATAAGCAGTGATAAAAAGACAATAATGCTAACACTTTCACAATTGCTTTGTAACTACCGTTGGTGTCGACTCGTCGTAAACCATGTCGTTATTACCCTTTTTCAAAAACACCTTTTTTTAACTCACCCAACCTCGGTTCCGCCGTTCCGGGTTCCCGAGTATCCTCACAATAGTTCCGCCGCACCGGGTTCCCATTGGCACACATTTGCATTGGCTCCTCTCCGCGGATAACCAAGCTATACCTTACCATGGTTCCGCCGGTCCGGTTTCCCATGGGAACACACACAACCTCACAATGGTTCCGCTATTCCGGATTCCCATTGGAACACACACACCCACACAACTCACATAACACCCTTGAAATGGTCATTATGTAGTGTCAAAAATATTTCCAACCGGGAAAACGCATTTCTCTTGTCAACCACACCCTAGGTGCCATGTTTCTACTTTTCTCGATTTTCGTGTTACGTTCTCATGCAAAACTCCGCGTATGAGACTTTACATACAACATGCATTCAATCAAGCTTTGAAATAGTACAACAAGATCATCTAAGCTACATAGTATGCTTTGAATTTCATAAACGACATAATCATGCATTTTTACTTTTTCATCTACGTTCAAGTAACTTTTCAAACTTTAGGAAAAACAAGTAGAGATTCAAGTAGTAACATTTGAACTACTTATCGAAAACAAAGTAAGGTTTTAACTACTTAAAAATATGTAAGGATCACTACCGTTCTTCTAGGTGGTGTCGGCTATGGAAAGTTGGCCGTCGGTTTTGAAATCGGCGGCGTAACGGCGTCCGGTTTGCTTCGAAAGGAAAAGAATTGTATTTCTTTTCCTAGAAATAACTTCCTAACCTTAGTTAAATTACTTTAAGGATCGATGGGTGGTTTTGGAAGTGGTTTGGTGGTTTCGCTCAAGAACACTCAAGAACAAAGAAAGTTCTTGAATTTTGGACAAGAATACTAGAAATTCTAGAGAGAAGGAAGAGCAGTGCTTGAGGTGTGAGTTCAAGGCATGGAATGGCTTGCTATTTATAGGCAAACTTTGGCCCTCTCCTCTCTCTCAAGGCCGGCCCCCCTCTCTCTCTTTCTCCCTCAAATTTTGACACATGTAAAGCCAACTTTGAAAGATCAAGGGCAAATCCCTAGGCTTGCATGGTTATGTCTAGTACTTGGATTTGATTCTTGATCAATTTTGTGGTGGAGATGAGATTGATACAAGATCCAAGGGTTTAACCATTGAAAGGAGTACAATGGAGTTAAGATTTTTGTTTGGAAGAATAAAAATCCAAAGATTTGGAGTACAATGGGAGTTCAATGGACTAGTACACATCAAATATCCCTCCTTCTCTCTCTCCCAACCGCCCCCCCCTCTCTCCTCTCCCTCTCTCGGCTGATCTCTCTCTCTCTCCCTCTCATTTTCTTGCCAAGGTACAAAAAATGAAAGAAAACAAATAAAAAAGTAGTACTTTTTTATACCATGGATCAAAATAGACTTAAAAGGCTAGGATTCTTTTTAAAACTAATCAATTGGGCACATGTGTACTTAGGGTATTTCTTTAGTCTTCTATGTACTAGAATAATATATACTATGGTACCTTTGTACAATTGGAAGATCAAAACCCCATTAGAAAATAGTTTAAGAGTACCTTAGGAATCTTGGTACTTAGTACCTTCCCAAAAAAAAAATAATGTGTGCTTTCACATGTGGTTTAAAAGAAAGTAGTAAACTAATTAAACCCCATGGTACATTGAAAGACTTACTCTTTATCCAATGGTTAAAAATTTTCCTAACATCTATTATCCAATGGATAATAGCTATTAGGTCACTTTTAATATTAAAATAATAAAAAAGTACTTTAAAGTAAGTATACTTTTAATATAAACAAATGAGATTCTATTATCCAATGGGTAATAGTTTCCCTAACATTTATTGTCCAATGGACAAAGAATAAAACCAATTTGATTAAAAGAAAAAGAATATTAAAATCCTTAGTCTAGGGTTCAAAAGGGTCAAAAGTTCCAATGAGGGGCAAAACGGTCATTTTACGGTGTTTAGATGACTTCCTAGTTTAGTTTATCTAACCGGAGGGTTAGAAACTAACTAAGCTTGCTAAGTAGGACTAAAGTGCAAGAAATGAAAATTGAAGGGCTAAAACGTAATTACAACAATTACATGAATTTAAAAGTAAATCGAAGTAGATTCAAGTAATCAATAAAAATTCAAATATTTAATGAAATTTTCATTGACCGAAAATCAGGGTTGTTACATCTTCTTTTGACCTCTTTCAAAAAAAAATTACAGTTAGTTTTATGCCTAATTTTTGTGGATTATTGATTCGTTTCATTAGAACGAATTGAAAAAATAAAAAATTATGACTTTTTTAACCAAATATTTTTGAAAACATCAAAGATAAAACCCAAAAAAGCCTCTCTCTTTTTTGAATAAGGACAAAAGAAGAAAAAGCCCAAAAATCCGTTGAGTTTCCACTAAGGGATTTTTTAAATTCTTAGGCATTTTTCGTTTTGTCCTTATTCATATTTTTTGCATTTGTTAGTTTTTTGTGAAGTATTGATTTGTTTTGACGAAGAGAATTGAAAAAGTAAAAAATTATAATTTTTTTTACCCAAATGTATTTGAAATGTCCAAAATAAAGCCCAGAAGCTGGCTTTTTCGGCTTTATCTTGGATATTACAAAAAAAAATATTTTCCTCCCCTATAACAAGTACTTGTGCAATTTAAATTTCGTTCCAATTCCTATTGGAAATATTACTAGCATTTGTTCCTACAAACTTGCTTCATTTACACTCATTAAACCAGAATAATAAGGATTTCAGCACACTTTGGCAATAACCACTTTTTCAGCACATAACGTTAATGCCAGTTTCACTACTGATGGGAGAAACCAGCTCAGTATCGCAAACCCGACCACAACATTGGTATGTCTTCAATGGTTTTGAGCCCACCTTGTCAAAACAGTTGGATGTGGAACCATCTTCCTTTCCCAGCATCGAATCCATGTTGGTCATCATGCCCCTCCCTTTCTTGTCACCTTTCCATCACTGGTGGTCTACAAGGACGGAACCAGAAATTTTACTACACAGGGGTGACTATATATGCGAGACAAACAATAAATAAACATGCATAACAACATAAATACATTAGAACTCAAAAAAGTACAAAATATCAACACTCCATACTCAATTATGTTTTTCATAAACTAACACATCAATTGCAAAAGTGGTAATGACTTATCTCAGCCTATCTAGTAAAACAAGTCATCTTCAATTGCAATCGATGCTCTTTCATGTCATTAAAAGCATCAATAATAGAATTGGCATCAAATCCCTACGCAATATCCTTTTCTATGTACATGATCTAGAAACTTGCTAATTAAAGTTCATTGGCGGAGTTTAGTCTTCACACATTTCATAGCTACAACTTAGATTTCACCAAAGATTACTTAGGGTTCTTAAAATTTCTTCTTATCTGTTCCTATTTTCTCGAAACTGCCTTCAAAATATTGACGGTGTGGGATTTTTTTGCCGAAAGAGAGAGAGAAGGGTCTGGTGTGCCATAGAGATTTTATGTCAGAGAGAAGAAAACATGTGAAACCCTTGTAACAATTTATGAGATTGGGGAATTTTATGGGAGAAAAACTGAAAGTTTATTAATGGATCGAGTACTCACAAATTCACAATGTTAATCCTCAAATTTTATGTTTTGTTATATTTTAACCTATAGTCTTTTAGATTTTAATGTTGGTATCCTTGTATTTCAAAGGTTAGTACTATTTGTGTTTTTTTTTTTTCAAAATACTAGAGGGGGGCAAGCCTATATACTTTCATAGAAAATTATTATTTTTTAAATACTATAGTACATTTTTTTTTAGGGTCGACCGCCTCTACTGACCTCTTCCTGACTCCATTCTAATGGTCTAATACATGACCGATAATACTATGTCATTTGGAGGATTGATACCCAATCTCATTAACACCACTTTTATCGCTTTTGGTTGAACCTCCCCAACTTCCACCTTTCTCTTTGCCAGTGAACTTCCAAGCACCACCTGTCGCGTATTTCAGTGTTGACGTCTAACTCGTCTCTAAAAATAAGACTAACCAATCTTCTCTTCTTTGCCTATTTTCAGAAGAACACCGGACCATCTGCACGGACTTTGCCCCCAGTTTCACGGCTCCAAGTATTCCACTTCTTGCAGTGGCGGCGGCGGCGGAGCCACGATTTTGATACCGGGAGGCCGGCTTAACATACACATATTTTTTATCGGAATGTATATCATAAGATTTTTACTTTTTAATTCATTACATTTGTACATTGAGATGATTCTTTAGGCTATTTCAACTGTCATGTGCTTATTTTTTATTTACGAAAGAAATTAAGAAATGAGAAAGTAAAATAACTAGTTTTTTATTAAATCGAAGCACAATTATTAAGATTATAAATAACTATACACGAATAATTATCAATAATATTCAAAATCAGGTATATATAAAATAAAAAATTTAAAACTCGGATGCTTGGGAAGCCGGCCGGAGCCCCCGGGCCTCTACATACCACCACCCTTGACTTCTTGACATCACCATAGTGTTTGACAGATACTATTCACCTCCTCTCTTTGTTTTCTTCCTTGAAAATTTTTCTATGGAATGTTGGGTGTAGAGTACAAGAGAGGGTGTAGGCAATCTGTGGTATAAAAAGAGGCTTGGGCACCACATGATGGTGTACACTGAATAATCTCTCAAAATTGGGACAAACTTAAGTGACAAAAGACTTAATGTGTGTGCATGAGCAGAAGCAAGAGCATGAATGTGCATTTTGAAAATTTTCCACATCATTGAAATTTTGTAAGAGTGGAGGTTGAAGAGCAAGAGCATAGATTCGAAGGCAGAGGGCAATACTACAACTACGGAGAGAAAGTGCACAATTTTCAAATACGAATGTGTTTAGAACTGTCTGATCACATCAGGCTCGGCACACCCTGGATGGTGGGGCACACATATCGAACTGTTCCTGACATAACTCTCCACCGGTTCGGATCTGCAAGCAACATTTCTTTATCAAGTTAGGCCCAAACCCACGACGAATATTGGGTCAAAACCCGTAATTACAAGCCCAACGCGGGAAATCCAATTAAATTAACGGCACAAAACTGAAAAGCAGCGAAATAGACCAATAAAAAACAGCCACGTGGATAGATGGTTAAGATTTTAAACTTCACGCCTTTATTCTTGAACCGTCGCATCCCCTGTTTGTTCGAACTCTGTATATATAAGCACACAACCGCTAATTTTACTGTCCGTATCTTTGTGATGAGTGAATTCTCCGATACGTTGAAAGCCCGGTCTTGTAATACTCCTTATTATTCATCAATGGCGTCGCTGACATCCCGTTTGGAGCACTCGGTGACGCCCAACGCGCTCCGGTCCTACCTTGCCGAGTTCATCTCCACGTTCATATTCGTCTTCGCCACCGTTGGGTCCGTTATGTCTTCAAGTGAGTGCTCTTTAGTCCTGATATTGGAATGCGTTTTGCTTAACTTCATTTTGATTAAAACAAAAAAGGCTGTTTACCGATTATTAGTTTAGTGTCTCGTAAAAATAAATTGTGATTAATCATTGCCTAAACGGGAGGAATTGAAAAAATATAGTATATTAGTACTTCAAATTTAAAAAGTCAAGATAAAATGAACCTAAACGC
>BPLS01028723.1:176928-195264 GCA_019656275.1 Rhododendron kiyosumense | reverse complement strand
ACAAGAACTGTGGATTCACTGTATCTTTAACTATGACTGCATCATCTCCTCATTGCGGTATTTCAGGCTTGAACCTTTGTTTGGTATATACTGTTCCTGGCAATCTGGATTGGTTGCCAGAACCTTTAGAAGTTGAAGTAAATAACAAGAGCCGTGGAATGAAGAGGGTCTATACACCAAGGTGCTATGGCATTCCGGAAGCAGGTGGAGATATGGTGTGGTTAAGCCATTGGCTACCTGGGTCAAAATTTTTTGAAGACGGCGATGAACTGCAAGTTTTGTTCAATTTAAAAGTTGATGGACAAATTAAGGAGTGCGGAGCCCACATTCTGTATTTCAGAGAAGATGAGATAGGCAAATACTTGAGCACTATACGCCATTCATGGGATTCTAACATGTTTCGGATCGAAGCTTTGGAAGGTGTGTATGGTACCTCCTCTGCTTATATATGTTAACAACAAAATGGAGCAAGCTTGTGGTGATAGTTTTTGGCTTGCCATAACTACCAATGTGAGGAATCGGACAACCTACGATTCTTTTTTTTGAAAGAGGATCACAGGAGAATTGGGACTTATGATATGTGAGCATCATTGGAAAATCCAGACAGTTTTGCATGTTTTTAGTCTTAAATCAACCCAAGAAATATAGTCAAAATGAACTGATATTTCTACTTATCTGTTGTTAATATATTGATTATGTTTCGCGGTTGTGGCATTGAATCAACAAAAGGAGGAGGAGAAGGAAGAGGAGGAGCAGCAACAGCAGAAGATGCAGAAAAACCTTGAATTGATTCGTTTTCCTTGTGTTTAAGAGACCAAGGCCCAATTGACTTTGTGACATACAGAATAAAGAAGCCAGAGATGGTGCAGGTGATCAAGTCTCAGGGTTAACGGAGGAAGTTGACGACAGAGCAGTACCCAGCTCACAATAGGTTGAATGGCAAGCGTCACTAAATTCTTCACCTGTATGAATTGCTAGCCAGCATGAACTCATTACACAATAGGTTCAATTGCAAGCCGCATCTCTGGGACATGGTTCGTGTGTATCGAACATTTCTCTTGGGAGATCTCAAAATGCTAAAAGTCTCGAATCTGCCAGACCCAATACTTTATTTGTTGAATTTCTGCTAGTGTTATTTTTCTTGTTCTTTTGGCTGAAGTCTTAGAGGTACGTTTAAGAGAACCTCGGGTTATTTTTAGAGCCCTTTGTCTTCTTTCATGCTCTTTTCTACTACATGGCGCTCTCTGTCCTATCTTTTGCATACGGAAAACCTAAGCAGCCAGGTTTGGAGTGGTTTGTTGACTAACTTTGGAGAATTGAGTTATACTGTAGTTTATTGACTTGTTCTT
Organism: Rhododendron kiyosumense; assembly: GCA_019656275.1. Taxonomy (NCBI): domain Eukaryota; kingdom Viridiplantae; phylum Streptophyta; class Magnoliopsida; order Ericales; family Ericaceae; genus Rhododendron; species Rhododendron kiyosumense. Next base: position 193,915 of record BPLS01028723.1, on the reverse strand, counting down.
GCAAGAGGACCAAACAAGTGCATCCTCAAAAAATAATGCAAGAACTCCCAGAGTATCAAAAAGGATAAGAATCCTCTCCAGGCCCATTTCGGGATTGGATGGCTCTGTTGAGATTGGAACTGTTCGTTTTCCAGAACTTATGATGATTAGAAACTGCTCGTTTTGCAGAACTTATGATCAAAATTAACTCCAATACTTGTCTTCTAGTCATCTATTGTTCAATCAAGTATTTTGAACATAAAAGACAAATAATATAGTGTTATTATCAAAAAGTAGAGTTCCAAAATTAATAACCTTACTAGATTTGAATTATATTTATTATCAAAAAGTAGATTTCCAAAATTAGTAACCCTACTAGATTCGTATTATAACCAAGAAATTTTTGGCTCCGTTTGTTTCGATGTAAAATATTTTTTTGTAAAATGTTTTATCCATTTTTTGCTGTTTGGCTAGAAAAAGGGGGAGACGAATGGGATGGAAATGTTTTCCTCTAATTTTTGCAGTAAGTCCATTTGTGTGCAAAATCATTTTGACAACCAAATTGATTATGGTGCTAAATTGAAGAGGAGTTTTGAAATGTTGGAGAGATCAATGGTGGGCAATGGCAACTGGCCCTTAACGTTATTCAGTTTGGATCGAGCCTACAGGACCATTTGCAGAACCATTAGTGTGGAAAATCATTTTGACAACCAAACGAGGGAAAATCATTGTTTTGTAAAATATTTTCCATATGTCAATCAAACATTGAAAAATTAAAATTTAAAGTTTATTTTCTGAAAAGCTATTTTATATCGAAACAAACGGAACCTTAATTTATGATCCAACAAAAACATAATTCTCACCAAAATACCCATTTCATTACTCAGCATTGCTTTATTTGAATTTTTTTCAACTTTCCTCTTTATATTTATACTTCTTAAATTCAACTCGTCGAGAAGAACGATGTGATGCGAAAAATTATCCAAATCTAGTAAAAAAATACTAAGAGAAAACAACAAAAGAATGGTTTGAATCTCGGCTTTTATGACTCGACTCAATAGTAAACTGGTTAAGCCGAAGTTTGAGTTTTAAACTCGTCCGGTAAACAAACTAAGCTTGAGTTAGTTGTTACTCGACTTGTTTTAATTTGACTTTACCCATTGAAATACGCAATACCAAATCAAGTTTTACCTCAAATTTTTACTTAGATTTGGGTAAGAGGTAGAGAGCATTTTCAACCCATCCTCTAAAATACCAAAATAGAGAATGGATGTGATATACTGAGAGGAGATTTTGTAATTTATTCCCTCTTTTTTCCGTTTATGAAAGAATATTGGAGAGATCCATGGTACTTTTTAGAAATTTGGTCTCCAAATTTACTTTCGGGTCTTTCACAATACTTTTTAGACATTTGGTCTCCAAATTTACTTTTAGATCTTAAAAAATAGAGAACCTACTCTTATTTTGGAGACTGCTTTGTTTGGTTTGTGTTTTGAAAAATTGTAGGGATAATAAGTAGAGAGAAATAGAGAGAGAAATGTTAAAAATAGAGAGAATCTAGGGAGAATTTTTTGAAATTTTTTTTTTATAAAATATAAAAAAGTTAATAAATTATAAAACCTACGCTCCCTCAATATGTGCCTATGTGGCATCTATTTTCTATTTTTATATTTTAAAGCTTCTTTGGAGATGCTCTGAGAAACCACAAATACAGGGCGCGCGTTGAATTCCACTCATCCGCGGATCAAAAAAAAAATTCCACTCATCCCCTCACTGAAGCTGTGAACAGAAAACGAAGCTCTGCATTTTCTTCTTTCAATGGCTACTTCGGAATTCCAAAACGCTCCCTCCTCCTCTTCGAATCCCGGAGGTAGATACGATATTTTCTTGAGCTTTAGGGGCTTAGACACCCGCAAAAAGTTCACCGATCACCTTTACCATGCTCTGAAGCGCGAGGGGTTCCAAACATTTAGAGACGACGACGAGATCGACAGGGGTGAGGATATCAAATCCGAGTTGCGGGAAGCAATCGTGAATTCCAGGATGTCAGTAATCGTGTTATCGAAAAACTATGCCAATTCGACGCGTGCCTGTTTGAACTCCAGACGATTCTCGAGCTCTGTAAGAAGTCGGATCATTTCGTTTTGCCCGTGTTTTACGAGGTGGATCCGGGGGAAATTAAGGAGCAGTCGAAAAATCTCGATTTCGGGAAAAAGGAAGTGGCGCCTGAGAAAGTAAAGGGATGGAGTGCGGCGCTTAAAGAGGTTGCAAGTATGGCTGGGATGGTTTCTGGGAAGGAATCTGATGGGTAATTTTGAGATCTAACTCTCCCCTTTTACTATCGCATGCTATTGTTGTTCATTGTGAAACCATAACCTTTTACTCGTTCTTAATCGCCAAAATAGTATTCTAATCCTCAAGTTATATTGGTCACCACCACCTACCTCATCACCCTGTTTGTCAGTTTTATTGCATGACTATATGAATATAGAATACAGTTATCGAAAATTCTAACTCCACACCTACTTACACACCCATTTACACACCCCCACTCACAATAGAAGTGGGGCCCACACTCACTGGAATTGAAGTGTGTGTGGGCTCCATTTCTATTGTGAGCGGGGGTGTGTAAATGGGTGTGGATGTAGAATGATTGGTTATTTAAGTGACGACAACCATGCAACATGATATCACAAATATTTTTGTCCTAAATTGTACATGCCACCGTACTTTCCATTCGATGTTTAGCACTATCCATTCTATGTTTAGCACTATCGGGTTTTCATGCACGTTGCAAGGTATGCTACTAGCTAGTTAACAAATATTTTTTAGCTTGTTCAATAAACAAGTGGTTTATAGTATTATTGAAGTATGATGAACAAGTTATATGTTATCCTTTCTCTTCTGTCCCTATGTGATTGAGTGTAATGGGCTTGCCGCATCTCCTCCTCCTCCTGTGTTTCTCTGTCTCTTTTGTCACATGCATCTTCTACTTGTAAGTTGTAACTGTTACTCCTTGAGTCTTGCAGACTTCATGTCTCAAATTTCTAATGCCCAAACCTTACTACTTGCTACTATTACCAATCCTTGGTTGCAGCATGTACTACCAGTGCTTGACTGCCACGTCTGCTTCCAATCCCTCACTACCAAATAATGGAAATAAATTTTGATAATACTAATTCGAAAGAAAATAGTGGACCTTATTTCAGGGTGCTGGAGAAGTCCAAATACGAATTTATAGTGTTGGATTGAGTGCTGGGCCGCCACCTATTGGGCAAAACCCTTCTTATAGTTCTTTTCTATGTAGCAAACATGTAGTGGGCTCTTCTTGGGCACTTTTTGTTGTCCAAAATGTTTACAATCGGGTATCCAGAATACGAATTCAAGCATAATTACATAAACAAAATTTACAACAATTTGAAATTACAAATTCAGAATTGCAAACCGAATACAATATAGAGTTGTGAACCAAAACCCGTGTTCACGGTGTCCTTAAAACATATTCACCGCCTACCGGAGAGAGTTGAGGTTAATCAACGTCTGTCTCCCAGGATTGATCTGGTTCGGACCGCGAACGTCGAAATGCCACTGAACTTTACGTCTGCCTCTCTCTCACACAAGAACAATATCAGAATGGAGCTTTGTGTATTCCGTAGAACTCATGAAGAATGGAATACAAGATTGATCAATATATAGGCAAGAGAATGACCGGCTTCTTTAAGACTGCAAATATAACCCCTTTTTTTAAATAACTCAAGGTGTTCCTGCAAGTTTACGTGCACCTTGACTAATTATTGGGGGATCAATCTCATTGTCCACTACTTGAGAGGCACATTTGAAGCCAGGGAAAACTCCTGTCTGGACTGACCCAGTGACCCTACAACAGTTATAGCACCTAGGAGGTTGCAAATATGACGCCTGTGTTACATTGATAATACAAAAGAGGCGTGTTCCATAAGATTAAGGGACAAGTGAAAGGGATCGAGCTGGTCTGAATCTCCTATAAGAGGTTTCCCTCTCCTAGTTAATAAGCTACTCTCCGTTGTTCAACCAAATTTTAAAAGCTTATGAGGTTAGTGTATTTCAAGTTCAGGCCTTTTTCAGTTCTACTATTCTGTGCCATTTACGACTACCGTGCATAACTCTCCCAGAAAACTCCACCAGTCACATTGAACCTTTAGAAGTCATTTTGACGGGTGTGGAGAGCTCGTTAGTTAATGTTGAAATACTTTCCCTTTGAGGTTTGCAAAGCTGGGAGTCCAGGGAAAGTAACGCTACTCTTGATCAAATCTTTCAATACTTTGGGTTTATTGACATGCGTGGTTGTGTAATGTGTATACTGTATAAGACCTATTTGTTTGTGGCCTTCATGTTGTATATGTGGGTGGCATCTTTTTGATTCCTTCTTTTTGATATGCCATACTCTTACTGATCAAAAAGAAAAGGAAGAAATAGCCTACAACCTTTTACGTAATCATTTGTTTGGGAATAGATCTGCACAGAAGTTTCATTTTTCTTTTCAAACCTTTTCTGATATTAATGTCCATTGACAAATACAGAACTTTTAGCTATGAAGCCAAGCTCATTGACGAAATTGTTGGTGTACTCAAAAGCAAGTTAGCTCGCAAGCACTGGAGTGTTGACAACCATCTAGTAAGTATGGATTCGCGAACAAAGCGTGTCAATTGTTGGCTAAAAGATAGTTCGAGCAGGGTTGGTATTCTTTTGATATGTGGAATGGGTGGAATCGGGAAGACGACAATTGCTAAAGTTGTGTACAATTCAAACCATGATAGATATGATGCTGCTTGTTTTCTCGAAAATATTGGTGGAGTTTCCAAAGGACACAATGGATTAGTTCGTTTGCAAAGACATCTTCTTTCGAATATTTTAGGGAAAAACGAGCGCAAAAACAATGTTGATGATGGATGTTGGCGAATCAAGTATGCATTAAGTAACAAAAGAGTTCTTCTTGTCCTTGATGATGTGGATCAAACGGAACAACTATTTGCATTAGCGGGCCGACAACATTGGTTTTCTCAGGGAAGTAAAATTATCATAACCACTAGGCTCAAGAGCTTGATGAAGAATGCTGATGAAATTTATGATGTGTACTGGCCTGAAAAATTATCTGATGATGAATCACTTGAGCTTTTCAGTTGGCATGCTTTTAGACGAAAATGCCCTATTAAAAGTCATATGGCCTTATCAAAAAGGTTTGTGGAATACTGCGATGGGCTTCCTTTAGCTCTTCAAGTATTGGGGTCTTCTTGTCGAGAGAAAAGTATAGATGTATGGGAAAGTGATTTACACAAGTTGCAAGCACATTCTAATAACACCATTCTAGAAAAACTTGAAATAAGCTATGATTCTCTAAAAGATAACCATGATAAAAATCTATTCCTGGAGATAGCTTGTTTCTTTGTGGGAAAGAAGAAAAGAGAAGCAATCACAATACTAGAAAGTTGTGATTATTTTGCACTTGCTGGAATTCATAATCTTGTCGACAGAAATCTCTTGACAATTGAGGATGAGAAGCTTCAAATGCATCAGTTACTTCAAGACATGGGAAAACAGATTGTTTGCCGTGAATCTGATTATCCGGAGGAGCGTAGCAGAATTTGGTGCTCTAAGGAGTCCTTTGACATTTTGTTCGAAAAAATTGTAAGAAACATACTTCTCATGTTGATGTGTACTGATTTTGCCCATTCTTGCTAGTATCTAACTATTTCTCTTTCTTCAATTTTCTTTAAAGGGTACAAATAAAATTAAAGGCCTCGCATTGGACATGAACATGTTGGGAAATTCAAACAAGGTTGTCTTTGAAGCAAATACATTTGAAAAGATGTACAATTTGAGACTACTCAAGCTGAGTGGCGTACAACTCTCTGGAAGTTGTAAGGCATGTTCCAAAAGATTACGGTGGTTGTATTGGTGTGGTTTTCCTTCAGAATCTTTCCCCAATGATTTCCCTCTGGAGAACTTGGTCGCTCTTGACATGCAACATGGCAACTTGAAACAAGTTTGGAAAGGAACTAAGGTAAGATACTCTATTTTACCTCTCTTTTTTACAATTTTATAATGATTTCGGTTATTAACTTGTGTTAGAAAAACACCTTTTAAACTTGACTGGCATTTATTTTCATTTTTTAATAGGTTCTTGGATCATTGAAAATTTTAAATCTCAGTCACTCCCCAAAACTTGCAAAAACTCCGGACTTCTCAAGAATCCCAAACCTTGAGAAACTGATTCTCAAAGCTTGTCCAAGTTTGTTTGAGCTCAATGAGTCTATCATAGGACTACGGAGGATCGAGTCACTGAATCTGCAAGATTGCAAAAATCTGAGAAAGCTTCCGAGAACTATTGGTATGGTAGAATCGCTTGTGGAAATAGATATCTCCGGCTGCTCAAACCTTCTGGGGGCAATAGTGGAGCTTGAGAAGATGAAGTCACTGCAAGTTCTGAAAGCTAGTAGAATGGATACTGATTGTTTGCTCACTGTGGAGGTTGTATCACAAGCATCTATTTGGCCTTGGGTTCCAAAACCCAGGGTGCAAATGTCATTGGCCTCTTTACCATGCTCTCTGGTACATTTAGATCTTTCTGAATGCAATCTCACTGATGATGCATTTACAAGGGATCTTAGTAGCCTCTCCAAGTTGCAGCATTTATTTCTATGCGACAATCAATTTTCTAGCCTACCAAACTTCATTAAAGATCTTACAGGTCTCCAAACATTGGATTTATCTGGTTGTCATAAGCTCCGGCAGATTCGATGGTCATCGACCATCTTACAGGATCTGTTTGTCATAGAATGCGGTGCATTGGAAGAAATAACGTATGAGACTGGTTCCCATATTGAATACATCACATCTCCTCGTTGCCCTAATTTATATCACATTCAGGGCCATTTCAAGTTCTTACCCGTCAAAGAAGTTGATGTGGAACTGATCAACAGTATAGGCTTCTTCAACTTGGACTCTATGGCAGATGCTGAGGCTCAAATTGTGAACTTCCCTTTGGGATTCTATCTCCGTTTTCCCATTCCCATTCAGGTTCTCTCTCTCTCTCTCTCTCTCTCTCTCTCATGCATTTCATGGTTGTAATCATAGATTTCATCTTCCCAGATCGTGAATGAAGGTAATTTATTCTATACATTTTTCCCTGGGAGAGAAGTTCCACATTGGTTTAGCAACAAGAACAGTGGATCCACCATATCATTTACTGCGACCTTATCTCCTCATTTCGGTTTTCGAGGCTTGAATCTTTGTGCTGTGTATACACTTCCGGATGGTGGGGAAGTTGATTTTGGGTATCCACCATTTCATGTCTTTGAATTTGAAATCAATAGCAAGAGCAGTGGCATGAAGACCGTGTATAGACCAAGCTACTATGGCATTCCGGAAAAATTAGGTGGAGATATGGTATGGTTAAGCCATTGTTTTCAAGCGAATCTGTTTACAGAGGGTGATGAAGTGGAAGTTTCGTTCTGCATTACTGAAGGCGGAGAAATTAAGGAGTGTGGAGTCCACCTTTTGTATTTTGAAGAAGAGGGACAAGTATCTCAATACTTAAGCACTCTACAGCATTCATGGGATTCAAGTTTTTCTCCATATGTGCCTGAGGCAGGTGCGAACCCTTTTTCTTATATATGTGTAGTAAGTTAGTAACCGTGACTTATAGCTAGCCCGTAGTGATGTTCTGACTTGATATGACTTCAAATATGAGGACTTGAAGAAACTATGGCTTTGGTTTCTAATTTTGGAAACATGATCATAGGAAATTGAGACCTGTGAGATGCCAATATATCATTGTTAAAATCTACTTTAGTTGTATTTAGTCTTGAACCAACAATAAACCATGTGAACATGCAGTATAACCTGGACGTTCTAATTCATTTCTGATGAGATATGTTGTGGAGATTTACCGATGATATGTGATGAGTGCAGAAGCAAAAGCAGCGGAAGCAACAACAGTAGCAGAAGAATAAGAATTGCGCAATGGAGTGGATACAGATGGGTTGAGTGATGACTTGCTCCAATAAAACATTGAGCTGCCACAAATTTGGACATTCGCACTTATGAAACCACGGACCTATCAAATTCGGAGGCATGAAATGAGAGAAGTTTGGGTACGTCAAAATTCATGTCCATTTCTTTCTGCAATTGGACAATCTTTAAGGTGAGCACATGCAGGTCATCACCGCCTATAAGTCGATCAAACGGAAATATTGCTTTTTCTGGAATTGTTTGACAAAAATGGTTTATAACTACCTGGGTATTATTGCAATGTTTCCATTGTCATGGTGTTTATACTTTATACAGAGTGACGCTAAAGACAAATAGTTTGTCGTGTAGTAAATGAAAATTTTCAGAGTTTTTGCCCAAACTTTGATTTCAATATCTAATAGATACCCAAACTTCATTGAACTTCAATGAGACATCTAAACTATTGAGATGTTATTCTATCACCCCTGTCGTCTAAATCCGTCAGATTGGTGACGAATTATGCCGAGTTGGACTAACAGCTCCATAACGCACACACACACAATTGTGTATTAGTTGGCTGCTGATGTTGTTGGTGCATGTGTTTATTGCGGAACCTTTCACAGGAGTTATCTCAGTTGACTTTTGGAAGAATTTCGACGTTGGCCCTGGTTGTTGTAGAGACAACTCATCTCTTAGCCAACCAAGGACAAGCTTGTTTTGTCAGCTTTTCAGCTACAAGTGATAGACAAGTTTTTGTTGCAGATACGAATCTTAAGGGTGAAGGAGTAGTAGGTGCATACATTGCATGTGCCCTACTATACTGGAGTAGGTTTTTTGATATTCCTACTTCGGGTAACCTTAATCCTTACTTCAAACTGAACCTGATCAATGATGGAGGAAGGTGGCCTTTGAATGCCTCTGAAAATTCTGTTGTTCCTCTCTTGCAAAAGGAAATAAACCACAGCAGCTAGAGCAAGTCTCCTAAGTCCTAAGAGTATTATACTAGGCTTTATTTTGGTATATCCTGACTTTATAGTCTCTGCAAACCGTTCCATTATTATCTATGAAATTCTTTCCCTTTCCTAAAAAAAAGTTCTTGAGAGGTGTATTGCTGATAGATGAGTTAATCTCAACCATTTTTGGCTCATTTCCCTTAAAAGTTGTATATCCAGGACAATCGTTCCCCAATCTTAAACACCCATCTCAATCTTGATTTAGATACTTAACTTTATTTGAGCATTTAAGAACCCAGAAAAAGTTTAATTTTCACTGGAAAATATAGGTTTAAAATTTTCGAGTCTTGGAGAGGTCCGGTTGCTGAGCCTGTCATTGAGAGTTGAAAATAGAGGTGTCAAGTGGGCCAGGCCGGGCTGGCACATTTTAATGTGGCACGGCACGACATGGCACGGTTGAAGTAGGCATGTGAACGGGCATGAGCATAGAAGTGGATGGACACGGCACGGAAAAATAGATAATAATTTTATTAGGACAGTGATTTTCGCGCTCCAAATTTTACCGCAGGCGCTCCACTTTTTCGTTTTTACACTGTGGTATTGCTGCCAACACCACAGTGTAAAAAACAAAAAGGTGGAGCGCCTGCAGTAAACGGAGGAGCGCGAAAATCAGTATCCTTTTATTAATGTTATTAGCCATTTCGGCCAAATAAGCCAAAGTGGCTTATTTTTTTTCATTATTCAAAAAAAATTTGCATTTATAAGTTTTTTGTCGATTATTGCTTTTTCATGATAAGAGGAATCTAAAAAGTACTCCCTCCGTCCCCTTTTTAAAGTCTAGTATTCCATTTTAGGCTGTTCCTTAATAAATGTTTATTTTGTAAAGTTAATGGGTAAAAATTGGTACATTTTTTATTTTGTCCTTAAAAGTAGATTCTATTTTGAAAAGTTAGTGAATAAAAATGTAATGATGATGTTTCCATAGAGGGTAAATAGGAAAAAATTTAGATAAAAGGAGTGCTAGGTACAAAGAAAATGGGACATTTAAAAAGGGACGGAGGGAGTAAAAAATTACGATCAAAATCTAATTTTTTTGAATAAAGATGAAAATAAGCCAATAAGCCAATTTTTTCGTCTTTATTTAAAAAAATTGAATTTCGATCGTATGAGTGTTTTTTTACTTTTTAAATTCCTTTTGTCATGACATAACAATAATCCTCAAAAATCGACGAAAAACTAACAAATGCGAAAAAAATTTAATAAAGACGAAAAATAAGCCACCTTGGCTTATTTAGCTGAAGGAGCCCTAAATAAATTGACTTGCTATATCATGAGTCCATGACTCGTATTCTTGTAATGTCATTAATTAAAGAAAAAAAAGGGCTTGCTATGTAAATTTGAAGAAATACTGCACATACGTAAGATTTAAAAATAAATTATCAATTTTTATTGAATGAAATTATTTGGTTTATTTTAAACTTAGTCAATAGGATTTTGTTTGTAAATTCGACATTATAAAAAAAAGTGTTGGAATGGGTCAAGTAAAAATTTAATGTCCGAATGGGTCATGTTGCTTTTTTTTTTTTTTTTTAAATTAGTAGAAAAAATACAAATTTTATGGGGATCTATCCAAAAATTTAGAGAGAGAGAGAGAGAGAGAGATGAGTTTTAGAGAAATAGAAAAAAAATAAGGAACAAAAAAATAGTGGCAACACGCCACCACCATATAAAAAAAAAGAAGAAGGGGCACGGATGTGATCCGATCATGTGGTTGTTGATATTTAATTATCACCACTTTGGGGGAAAATGATAGAATTGATAAAACATTAAATCGTAACGGTTTAAATTGAACATTTAAAAAAATGAATCTGTAGCTATCTTTCAAATCTATACACTGAACTTACTTGGTTGTAAACCAAGGTATTCTGCTATAGTATAATAATATCTGATCTCACTGGGATCTCAGTGGAACTCATCAAAGTGCATGTAAACACCCGATCTCACTCAAACTCAGGGGGTGCTGAGTTTGGAATCCCATTCTAGCTAAGAATTTATGATTTATTAGTGAAAACTAGGAACAGAGAGCCTTCCCTTGCATGCTACCACTTTAGGGAACTACACATGAAATTTTCACCTCTTAGGACTCCTCGTTCAATTCTTTCAAAGTCATCAGTTCCTTTTCATCGTTCGAGAATCTTATCCTCTCAACTCTCAATAGCGTTCACACTAGTGATTAATTTATGCAACGTAGTTTTTTGGTTTTGTCCTTATTCAAATTGTTTTGCGTTTGTTAGTTTTACTACAACTTTTTCGAAAATATGGGTGAGTAAGGTTGAGAGGAATTGGAAAAATAAAAAATTATGACTTTTACACAAGTATTTTGAGAAATATCCAAGAAAAAGTAAAAAAAAAAATTGACTTTTTTTTTAGCTTTTCTTTGGATATTTTCCAAAATACTTGTGTAAAAGTAATAATTGTTTTACTTTTTCAATTTCTATCATCCTTTCTCACCCAATGACATAAGCATTTGGCGTAAAACTAACAAATACCAAAAAAAATTGAACAAATTTAAAACAAAAAATTATTCTACATAAGTTAACCACTAGAGTAATTAAACACCTAAGGGGGCGTTCCGCTTTTTATAAAAGTGGGTTTTTGAAAAAGAAGGTAAATTTCAAGATCAAAAATCATGTATTTACGCAAATAATTTTCCTACCAATATGGATCTTGTTTGATAGATCTCATTGAGATCTTTTAAACGGTGCAAAAAAAATTAAACAATTATTTTTTATTTTCGTTATATTTGAGTTTGAAATTACACTCTTTTTGAAAAAGAAGATTTTTAGAAAAAGCGAAATGGGGTCCAAGAACAAGAACAGCAGAGTGGCAATACTATTCTTGGTCAAGAACCGCTGCATTTTAGCACATGGCGCACATGCTCTAGTATGAAGAGAACCATTTTGCTATGAGGAAAAAAAAATACACGGGTAGAATCAGAATCTCTTGCCGTGGGAAGATTAGCCTAAGGGGTTGTTCAGCTTAATCTAGTGCTTTATTTTTTTGTTTTTATTTAAAAAAAAATTAGCATTTGTTAATTTTTCGTTAATTTTTTGTGAATTATTGCTTCATCATGACAATAAGAATCTAAAAAGTAAAAAATTGCGATCGAAACCTAAATTTTTTGAATAAAGACAAAATAAGCCAATAAGTCAATTTTTTCGTCTTTATTCCAAAAAAAATAGACTTCAATTGTAATTTTCTACTTTTTAGATTTCTCTCGTTATGATGAAACAATAATCCTAAAAAAAATGATGAATATCTAACAAATGCGGAAAAAAATTGAACAAGAACAAAAAAATAAGACATTTAACTTATTAAGCCAAACAACTCCTAAGTCGGATGCGTTTACCAACTTGCTCTGTTTCCCTCGTTGGTCAATACAGAGTGGTCATTAGTCATTACCCACTCCACGTGAGTAAGGAATCCGATCCTCTACGTAGCGTAGATGATGCTCTTCGTTCAAGTCATGAAGTGATGATCAAAAAATAAAATAAAAATCGTGAAGTAACACCATATGTAGTTGATATACTTGATAGTACCATATACCACAAATGCTGGTACATTGAGTTACTCACCTCCTTGAGAATCGGAAAAACTATTCTTGGTCAAAAAATTATTCTGTATAAATTAATCACTAGCGTAAACATTTGAGAATAAGAACAGCAGAGTGGCAAAACTATTCTTGGTCAAGAACCGCTACATAGCACAAGACTCACATGGTCTAGTGTGAAGAGAACCATTTTGCTGTGAGGGGAAAAAAAACGAGTAGAATCAGAATCTCTTGCGGCGGGAAGATTAATATAAGTTATATAAGGGGTTGTTCGGCTTAATAATTAAACATAGTGGCTTATTTTTTTGTTTTTATTCAAAAAAATTCTGCATTTGTTAGTTTTTCGTTAATTTTTTGTGAATTATTACTTCGTCATGATAGGAGAAATCTAAAAAGTAAAAAAATTGCAATCGAAACCTAAATTTTTTGAATGAAGACAAAAATAAGCCAATAAGTCAATTTTTTCGTCTTTGTTCAAAAAAAAATTGGATTTCGATCGTAATTTTTTACTTTTTAGATTCCTCTTATCATGATAAAGCAATAATCTTCAAAAATATTGACAAAAAATTAACAAATACAGAAAAAATTTAAACAATAAAAAAAAAATAAGCCATTTAACTTATTACGCTGAACAATCCCTAAGTTGCATGCATGCGTTTACCAACTTGCTCTGTTTCCCTCGTTGGACAATACGGAGTGGTCAATACCCACCCCACGTGAGTAAAGAATCCGATTCTCTACGTAGACTAGATGCTCTTCGCTGAAGTCATGATAAAAAAATAAAAAAAAAGGTCATGAAGTGACTGCCACACTCACCATATATAATAGTACCATATACCACAAATGCTGGTACATTGAGTCACTCACCTCTTAGCCGAAACTCTGCACTGTCTTTCAATCAATGGCTGCTACTACTTCGGAATCCCAAAACACCTCCTCCTCCTTTTCTTCGAATCCCAAACTCGTCAAAGGTAGATACGACATTCTTTTGAGCTTTAGGGGCTTAGACACCCGCAAAAAATTCACCGATTTCCTCTACCACGCTCTGATGCGCGAGGGGTTCCAAACATTTAGAGACGACGACAAGATCGAGAGGGGTCATGTTCAGTGGCGGCTCTAGGAATTTGTAATAGGGTGTTCAGATATTACCTTAACTCTACTGGCTCATTGGTTTAAGAATGTTCAAATATTACCTTAACTCTACTAGCTCATCAATAAACCAACAAAACATATGTACAAAATCTCAAATATTCGCATAATTAAAAAGTACTGTAGTAAAAAAAGAAGAAGATATTTTGGGGAAAAAAAATTATCTACCGCTCGAAATTAGAACTTAAAAATATAGTCTTATATGTTTTTTTTTTTGGTCAGCAATATAGTCTTATATGTTTGTCAATAAAAAATTGATTTTTTCAATGTTCTCCTACTGCGTAGAGAACAATGTTTTGAGAATGAAGAGTAAATTTTACCGTTGTCATATATGATATGTCATATTTTGTTCTAGCATTAAAGTAATGTTTTAAACTACTAGTGCCTTGTTAAAAGATATTGGGATGAATAGGTTGGAGAGGACATTTTTGAAGATAAGCTTTTCTATAGAATGATATGATAGAGAATTTCTATGGTAGACCAGAATTTGAAGGAATATTGCTAAAGTTAGCAAAGTTTTGGAACATAGTTGAATTTTTTTAAGCTTGTTCATAATTCTATAAGCTAATCAAACCAAAAAAAAAAAAAACTAATGCAATTAATATCATGAATGCGAAATAAACATATTTAGATATCAATAATGAACATGGAGAGTGAATGTAGAACACAATACTTACCCCAATAGATTATTTTATTCCCTCTTTTTTTCAACTTTCTTTTATTATGATTGTGAACTTTGTTTGAAACTAATGTATTAGGTATTCAAATATGAATTGCCTAGATTGATGGGATGAATTGGGTTGTGGGCTGAGTGTTCAATTATTTTTGGATGAGTGTTCAACTATTTTTGAACTGGGTGTTCAAGATTTTTACGATTGGGTGTTCAAAAAATAGATAAACCAAAATTATTATATGTATTCTAAGAAAGTTTTTCATGGAAGGGTGTTCAATTGACCATGGTTTGTTCCATGTGGAGCCGCCTCTGGTCATGTTATCAAACCCGAGTTGCAGAAAGCAATCATGAATTCCAGGATGTCAGTGATCGTGTTATCGGAAAACTATGCCAATTCGACAGCTTGCCTATTTGAACTCCACACGATTCTCCAACTCTGTAAGAAGTCGGATCATTTCGTTTTGCCCGTGTTTTACGAGGTGGATCCGGGGTACATTAAGGAGCAGTCGAAAAATCTCGATTTCGGGAAAAAGGAGGTGACGGTTGAGAAAGTGAAAGGATGGAGTGCGGCGCTTAAAGAGGTTGCTAGTATGGCTGGGATGGTTTTCCAAAATCGATCTAATGGGTAATTTATATACTAACTCCCCTTTTACTGTTCTATGCATAGAGTTCCCTTTTTATAAAGACCTCCTTATAAGGACCTCATACATTCTGAATGGATTTCGATGATCCGAGCCGTTCAATGTGATCAAAACGTGATTTTAAGAGTCCCCTCTAGAAATCATAAAAAAAAAATGACCGGGAAAGGCTTCATCCTAATAGTTTCAAACAGTTTTTTATTTAAACGGTTTAAAAAAATTGCTCAAATCAAGCCCTTTCTGTTCTTTTTTTTTTTTTTGACAATTTCTAGCGGGTACCCTTAAAATCACGTTCTGATCACATTGAACGACTCGGATTATCGAAATCTGATCGGGAAAGGAAAGAAATGGGGAGATCTACATATAAGGTCCTTACTTGAATATTGCTCTCTATGCATATATTTTTGAATATCTTGTAGTGTCCTGCACCCAGGGGCGGATCCACGTTAGGGTACATGGGCAGTGGCAGATCCAGGATTTCTATACAGATGGGGTCACCTATCAAACATTACTTTTTTTTTTAATCGGCAATTTTTTTTTGTCCAGCGTCCATAGGCAATCCATGGTGAGAAGAGATTGTCTCACCTACACCATGGGATACAGGAGACATTAGAAATAGCATGAAAAAGCCAGTAAACCAGTTAAAGACATGTTTTGCGTACCTGACTGAACCGAATTTCCAGACTTAGATGAGATGATGAGGGTCCTGTTCCAGTGTCTCCAAAAAGAACTTTTAGAAAATGAAGGTAATTCAAGCTCAAAAATCATATGTTTATGCGAATAATTTTCCTACTAATATAGATCTTATTTGGTAGATCTCATTGAGATCTTTTAAACGGCGCAAAAAAATTAAAAAATTATTTTTATGTTCATTATATTTGAGCTTGAAATTATCTTCTTTTTAAAAAGAAAGGTCTAAAAAGAAAGCGGAACGGCACCGAAGACTGATTGAGATGATGAAGGTTGAAGAGGGATTTGATGAGTTTCTGCCGTTTGGTGATTTGTGCGAGAATGATTCATTTAGAGAGAGAAGCCTGTGGTGGGCTTTAGTCCACGTTTGGGTTCCCTAAATTTATAAAAAAAAAATTTGAAAATTGCAGGTGGGTCACGTGATCCACCTATTCTCAAGGTGTATATGCCCCTGCACATGGGGTCACGTGCCCCCATGTCTTTTTTTTAAAAAAAAAGTTAGATATAAATACAAAAAAGTCTCATACATTAGCATAGTCTAGTGGTCATTGTAAATTGTAAAAAGTTATAAGGTTTTGAGTTTGATTCACAGGACCCTCAATCCCTTTTTTTTTTTCCCTCCATTTTTGTTATATTTCTTTCCTTTATTATTCCATTTTCGTTCTACCTCTATTCTTTATTTTTTCATTTTCGTTCTACCTCTTTCCTCTATTTCTCCATTTTTGTTGTACCTCTTTTTGTTTTCCTCACAATCCACAATATTACGAAAATCAAATTAGTAAATTACTATATCTTTTAGTTTACTTGCTCTTGACTTTGGCATTAATCTTATGGTAACAACCGTGACAATTGAAAATGTATTTTCAGCCATGAATATTGTGAAAAATCGGTTGTGGAATAGAATATGTGATCAACATTTAATGGTTGAATGATAATTTAGTGGTATACATATAGAGAAATATTTTTTAACATTGTGAATAATAGGTGCCTCCAGGATATGGAATTTCTAGGTCCGCGCCACTGCCTACACCTCAATTAATATTGGCACCAATTCCCCAGTCCACTAGTGGAAAGCCCGTTTAAAAGCCCGTTTAAAGCTTGAGCTTCGGATGGATTATTATACCATATGTTCCGATTGCTAGAATATATGCTTGCTTTTTGTGATAAAACCAAATATTAGATTCAATAAAATCATAACTCAAAACCTAGAAATTGTTGATCAAGGCAAGTGAGGGTCTGTTGAACCAAACTCGTGTTTGAATTAACTCTCTCAAATGGAAAAACTCCAACTGATCAATGAAAGTAT
>BPLS01028723.1:131224-161776 GCA_019656275.1 Rhododendron kiyosumense | reverse complement strand
GTTGGCATTCCGGGAGAAGCTGGAGATGTGGTGTGGTTAAGCCATTGCTTCGTAGCAAATCTGTTGACAGAGGGCGATGAAGTGGAAGTTTCGTTCTTGATTATTGATCGACAACGACAAATTAAGGAGTGTGGAGTTCACGTTCTGTACTTCGAAGCAGAGGGAGAAGTATCCCAATACGTTAGCAGTATACAACATTCATGGGATCAAAGTTATTCTCTGTATATGCCTGAGGAAGGTTCGAACCTTTTCTGCACTTGTTCTTATATATGCATGGTAACAGCAACATCCAGCTATCTCGTGGCTTGATATGACTTCAAATATATATGAGAACTTGAACAAACTACAAGTTTGTGTAGGTTTCTTATCTTAGAAAGATGATACATAGAAAATTGAAACCTTTGAGATGCCAATATCATTGGACATTCTACTTAGTTATTTCTAGTCTTGAACTGACACGTACAAAAATATGTAATAGTTTAACCTGAATGTTCTTCATTTCTTATGAAGAAGTTGTGCGCAAGAAGGACTGAAAACCAAACACACACAAACATGAATCAACACAGAGAGAAAAGTTTGGTCTATTCACAACCATAGATTACAAAATAACTCTCTCGGAGGAGGAGCACCCCATGCCGGAGCTCAACTCTGTTGGAAAAATAATATTTGTTTTATTTCGAGAGTTATTAGTTGGTTATGACTTTTCATATTTGTTAGTGGGAGTGTGTTTTAAGTAATGGTGCATGATTGAAAGGTGTGAGTTAGGCTGGTGAAAAGTCTCTAATAATATTGTTAGTGGTGATCATGGATGTAATGCATGATAATTAGAAGTAATTAATAAGAACATTTTGTTATTCCTAGAATAAGCATATAATTAATTTAGTCTTTGGAAGTATGAGTGAAAAAAAAATCCAAGTACACTTCTCCCATATTATCTTCTTCTTCTATTTTGTGAGTGTGTGTATGTGTGCGCGCTCTTGCCTCAATCAAACTCAACTCCCACTCTCTGATATTGTGAGCCTCTCCTTCACTCTCAACGCACTTTATCTCAGACCCACGCCTATACACAGTACCATTACATGTATAAATAGGCACAAAGGGGAGCCTTGTATCCAACGGAAAGAAGACAAGGCACACAGCCAAAGAGACCAGAATTTGACCATATATTAAATGCTCTGTTGCTTCTATTCTCTGTTGCTTCTACAATTGCAGCTGATGTCTAAGGCTTCTAGAAGGCCACCTTTTTGGTCCATTAATCTGAGCCAAATCCTCACAGGGATGTATCGAAGGAGGACATTACTGCAATTCCCAGATAATTGGGACCAATGAATCTGGAGGCTTTTTCTCAAACGACCTATGAAATCGATCGAATGCATGAACTGAGAGAAGTTCAGGTACATCAAAAGTGTATCCATTTTTTTCCTACAATTGGACCGGTCCTATTCCACGAGGGTAATAAGATGTAATGGCGGACATGGGGAACACCTACCGTACTTCACAAAAAGCTAGCTCTGGGACGTCAATCTTCAGGTATGTCGAATTTGTATCCATTTTTTTTTGGTGCAGCAACAAGCTGTATAGAATAGAAAAATTGTAGTAATGAATAAATATGTCTTGGATAGGTCATTGATTGGATACATGCATCTCCGTCAAGTGTAATAATTAGCATCAGGATTTAGAGTTGGGATAAGCCTGATGCAGATAGTGCATGGCTCCCATGGTTGTCATGGCTTTATTGTTGGTTTAAGTGCGTGAAGAAGTTATTCACGGCTCCGCGCGATCTTGGCCGTCCATTTCGGCTTTGGACGGTCTGGATTTAAATGAAACTTTTCCAGGGAAGAGCTAAACGTTTTGAGAATTGATGCTCTCAATGTCTCATAATTATATTTCCATTAACCCCATTTCTTACAGCTATGCTCATCTACCTTCCGCTTTAATCTTGGGAAACACTGATGTTGCTTCCAAAAGCTTATCGAAATTCAAAACCTTGCCTAGTTAGAAAGTCGTGGCTCAAATACGCCCCAAAGGACAGAAATTTAAGACTGTTGAACCATTGATTTCTGTAAAAACAACCAGCAAAATTCCTATGCTCTGAGCTCATATCCATTTAAAAGTAGCAGCTCAAGAAAATTCATTACAAAACCGAATATGGTGGAAACATAAATCACGATGAATTGCGGAATAAAAATGGTTAAGTGGACAGTTGATATCTGATGATCCTCTCTCTTAAATACAAGTACAATGAGTCAAGCACTATTCCCAGTGCTTTTCTTAGCTCTGCAATGTCTTTATCCTGCTTAATAGTCAAGTCTCCGATATTGGATTTTGCTTTGTGGCACCCCAAAGTTAACGTTCTCATAGGGCAACCTTAATTCAAACACCTCAATTTCCAGAATCTTTCCTCGTGAGATACGGCTTGGTTGCACATCTTTAATTGGCTATGACTACTTTCTTGAGATTCTAGTTTGTGAATCAAAGCTTGTTTGCAGGAAGAAATTAATCTCTTCAAACTATTCTGATTTCTCTCTCTCCCCACTGTGATTACTCAACTGGAACAGGGCTTGAATCCCCTTATGAGCTTCTTCAAGACATCTAGACTGCTCACTACTCCATTTCAACTTACCGTCAACA
Source organism: Rhododendron kiyosumense (assembly GCA_019656275.1). Taxonomy (NCBI): domain Eukaryota; kingdom Viridiplantae; phylum Streptophyta; class Magnoliopsida; order Ericales; family Ericaceae; genus Rhododendron; species Rhododendron kiyosumense. Next base: position 159,145 of record BPLS01028723.1, on the reverse strand, counting down.
TCCATATTCTCCTCTATTTTGATTCTCACATCGTCTCACTTTCTCAGCTCTTCAGATGCCTTGGCTTTTCCTCCACTTCGGAAAACTTCTTCTGTGCAATCAACAATTGTCTTTTGGAGTCCTTCGGTTTCTTGATTACTACCAACAATCCTCTTCTCACAATCTTGTGCTTTTTTTGTTTCTTCATCTATAGCCGACACCAACGCCTCATTTTCTCCCTCCAGCATTGTAATTTTCCTCCCCATGTTCTACTTGTAGCTTCTCGTTAGCGAAATTGGAGTTGCTTAAGCAGCAATGCCTTTTCGTGCAAGTTGGATTTGAGGTCTTCACATATTTGCGTCACTTGAGATATTTCCAGGCTTGGCATTTAGCTGTTGGACTTGTTTCTCAATAAGTGAATTAACTTATGCAAATTTAACCAGTTGTTCATTGTGAGCTTTCCTCGAACTCTCTTGACAGCTCTTTCTTGGCCCGGCTTTCTTCCTTGAGCTTTCTGTCATCTGCTTTGAGAGCATCGATCTAACTCGTCGTAAACTCCATCCATTTCCTTTCTTCTAATTTGTAGCATCAAGAATTCCTTGTACAATTAGAAAGGGATGAAGGTGAGGAAACATATTGCCATGCTGAGATGAACAACTTGTTTGAAGAGACAAAACTCAAGAAAATGGGCAGTGCATACACTGCTAGTCATAATTAGTAAACCACTTTCAGCATATAAAACAGAGAAATATTGAAAGCCCTAGGTTTAGGGACTACAGAAAACGTGTTGTTTCATACCAAAACTGCTAATCAATCCTACAATTTGACTACGTAATGTGAATGAAACATCACTTATGTAATTTACGTTGGGTTCTGCTTAGAAATTTCTTACTAGAGCACTTCCAATAAGTAAATTTTGGGTGTAAATTATTACATACTCTTTGGTTTTTTTTTTTTTTGTTGGGTATTTTTTTGGTTTTGGTTGCCCCGTGGTGGGGGTTGCTCAAGCCTAGAGCTGGGTCTAGGCAATGGCGACTCCAGAATTTTGGAAACATAGGGTCATTCATAAGCATAAAATAATCAATAGTAATGACAATTAATAATCTAGTTCGACAAAAAACACATCAATAGCTCAACAAGCATTTCAACTAAAAAAATAAAAGACATCAAAAGTATGTACCAATAATCTTCTTTTCAGTTTCACTTTTTTAGAAGAAAAAAACTCAATAAGTTGCCAAATTTTATCTTTAGCGGCATTAGAAAACCGCCGGAAATAGTCCAAAAACCACCGGTAATACTAACAACCACCGGTAATAGACTGCCGATAAAGTAATTGTCGGAAAAACAGAAACGGTGGTAACAAATTGCCGGTAATACTAAAAACGGCATTACAAAATCGCTGGAAATATATTACCGCCAGGAAAAAAATGGGCTGTTAATTTTTTTTGCTTTCCCCTTGAGTCGAACCTAGAACCTCAGGATCTTTGCGCGCGCGTGCAACCAACTGGGCTAACCCACATTTTGGTTCAACTAGGATAAATAATAATATTTATATTATATGGGTCGGTTTTATTACAAACAGCGATAATAAACTGCCAGTATTAAAAACAACCGCATATTCTAATTTTTCCGGCGGTAATTTAAAACACCGTCGGTAAAAGTCACTAAAAACTGCATTCTTCGAAAAACTGCCGTTTTAAGGTAATTATTCCCGGCGGTCTTATTAATGCCGCTAAAAGTGTCTTTTAACGGCATTAAATTAATGCCAGTAATACTACCGCAGGTAAAGCCAAAATTTGGTGTAGTTACAATTGCGTTCAATGGTTCGCCTTTTGGTGTCCCAACACCACTTAACATCACACATTTTCGTAAAGTTCATATGTGTAGTGTTTAAGAGTAATATGGGCATCACGTGACGGTACCCTAAGAGTACCAAATAATTGTTATACAAAGGTGAGGTGGGTTTAAAGATGGGAAATATTCTCTTACGGTAGTGTCATCAAATGGTAATGGGGATGGCGTTTTAAGTTTCAAGGAGAAAATCATCCAGTGAGGTATCATAATCAAATTGCAATCGGCTCATTTATTAATTTGAAAAAAATGCAGTATAGTAATATTAGTTTTTTTTTCCATCTGTGGGGTCGCGCGACCCTACTTCGCCACCGAGTATAGATAACGGTATCGGACCACTCCATGATATGGATAACAATATCGGATATGTGGCCGACATATACTATTATTTTATGATGGAGAATATGATTGAGCGTAGTTTGATTCATTTTTAGCCACTATGTCTTTGGAGATTTTATAGCATAGATGAAAATTAACTTACAGGGGAAATGACGTCAAGTTAGTACCACCGGACCAAGACACACACACTAACAACACGAGCAATCAAACTTTGAACAAGATTTACAAGATGTTTTCTCAATAGACCAATCGGGTATCCCACTTGCACAAAATCTTTACCGACTTCGTGGTCCAAGTAAAACTCTAGTCTAACCCCGGACTTTACCGCACCCACTCCATCAATCGAGAGCCAACCCCTTTATTCCATTAGAAGCCTCCATGCAACACACTTTTTTCATTCGCCTGAATTCTTACTCCATCGAGAGCCACATTGAATTTTTCCTAAAGAATATTCTTTAGGAATATTCCCACTAATCGCAATTTATGCGGTTGCTGCTGAGTCTTACCATTAACAACACTCTCTAGAGCTACTGAAAATTAGATCCCGTTCCGCTAACTAAAATAAATATTTATTTTTCAAATAAATACTTTTTTTAAATTATAAGAGAATGACCTATTTTATAAATTAAAAAAATAAATACTTGGTCAAAAATAAGAACAACTTTTGTGAAACTATAGACACGCAAAAAGACCGCATAAAGATCAACTTTTGCGGCTTGCGTCAACTTTTAAAAGCCTCCGGGTGTGAAAAAGGAATAAAACATAGGACTCTGTACTTTTCTCATGTGTAGACCAGATGAGGTCCTCCTTATGTTGTCTTTTTAAGAATTTTTTATTTACTATTTTGCCTCTATGTTTCATTTCACGGTTGGTACCAAACAAAGATGCCAAATTTTCGCTGTGTTTGCATTCTTACTCTCCAACACTAATTTAACCCCAGACTTTATCGCACCCATTCCATCAATCGAGAGCCAACCCCTTTACTCCATCAGGAGCCTCCATGCAGCACACTTTTCCCATTTGCCTGCATTCTTACTCCATTGAGAGCCACATTGTATTTTTCCCTCTCCATCAAGAGTCTTCGTGCAAGCCCACCAAATCGATTTGAGTATGCTCAAAGGTCTTTAGCCATTGACTCGGATACCACTTGTTGAAAGTTTGAACCGCCAAAGGTTCTCTCGTATGCGCATAGGCTCAATTCTTTAGTGAGTATGTACAGAGTCCACACTACATTATTTGGACCTAATACACATTAAATGACTCATATTTACTTAAAATGTTAAGCTTTATAATTGACGAGTCATCTTATTAAGGTCCAACATGTTTCCAACATTAACCAAATATCTTTTTCCTCAAAGACCAATTTCAAGAGGTCCACTTTCTCGGGCTCACTTGCACAAAAATCTTTCCCGACTTCCCTGGCCCAAGTAAAACTCCAGTCTAGGTTTTGAATTCCTTTTAACCATCCATCTATTTTAAATTAAGGGGTGTTTCCGGTGAAAATTTTGTAAATTTTTATTTGTGGTTGAGAAGTTCTTAAGTGTTTTCGGTAATGAATATGTTGTTAAGAAATATCAAGTTGTTAGCAGTTGTGAATAAGTTGTTGATCGGTTTGTGAGTAGAGTTACTGTCGTAAATTTTTTTTTCCTAACTTTTTTTTTAATAGAAAACGATATGATAAAATGCATTAAATTTTTAATATTTTTTGTTAGCGAAAACATTTTATTTTTAGTACTTATTGACCAAATTTCTTTTTCACCAAAGGCCAAATCTAATAGGTCAACTGGGTGTTTGGACAAATAAGCCAAAATGGCTTATTTTTTGTCCTTATTCAAATTTTTTTCGTATAACGTGGCTTATTGTCAATTTTTTGGGGATTATTGCATCCTCGTGACGAGAGAAATCTAAAAAGTAAAAATTTTTGACCAAAATCCAATTTTTTTTGAATAAAGACGAAACAAGTGGCTTATTGGCTTATTTTCGTTTTTTTTGGGTTTATTTGGCTTATTTTTGGAGGAAAAGCCAGTGACTTTTTTATAAAAACAACCCATTCTGGGGCCCACTTGCACAAAATCTTTCCCGACTTGGACCACGGGCAACCTGCTACGACTTTGGTGCTTCTCTTCTGCATCTCTAATAACAGTCTGGACCCACCATTCGAGTTGATGTAATATACTTTGCTATGACATTAAGTGGAATTAGGCTCGATTTCAGAACACCTTCTTAAAAAATAAGTACTGATTATATATTTTTAAATTCTAAAATAATGTAAATAAAAAATAAAATTTTAATTTTTTTTTTGCAGTGTATAAAAAATCTCAATAAAATTTATTAGATAAAATTCTTATTGATAGGAAAATCTCAGCCAACCATTCCGATATTTTTTTCGTTCTTTCCCATTTTCAAGAACCGCATATGCGTGTCAACCTTTCTCTTCCACTTTGAATGCGCGTGATTTCATTTCCGTGGACTCCACAACAAAATCTCAGCCAAATAAAGTACTACTACTAGTACTCAACTGATCAGTCGCCAAAGCTCCCAGCAAATTTTGTAGTACGTATCAATCAAGAAAGAAAAAAGAAATCAGCTCTGAGCAAAAACGAAGCTCTGCTTTTTGCAACTCTGTTCGAATAATGGCTACTTCGGAATCCCAAAATCCCGAACTCATCAAAGCTAGATACGACATTTTCTTGAGCTTCAGGGGCTTAGACACCCGCAAGAAGTTCACGGATCACCTCTACCACACTTTCGTGCGTGAGGGATTCCGAACATTCAGAGACGACCATGAGATCGAGAGGGGTGAGGATATCAAACTTGAGCTGCGGGAAGCAATCCGGAATTCGAGGATGTCGGTGATCGTGTTATCAGAGAACTACCCTAGTTCGACGGCATGCCTGTGTGAACTCCGGGCGATTGTCAAGCTCTGTAAGGAGTTGGATCATTTCATTTTGCCCGTGTTTTACGAGGTGGAACCTGAGGAGCTCAAGGAGCAGTCAAAGAATCTGGTGTTTGAAGAAAAGGAAGTGAGTGTTGAGAAAGTGAAGGGATGGAGTGCAGCGCTTAACGAGGTTGCGAGCATGGCTGGGATGGTTTCTCGGAAGGAATCTCATGGGTAATTAACTCCCCTTTTACTATCGTATGCATATATAGTTCCTCTGTTTTTTTTAAAATATCCCCTACGAGATTTCAGAATTTTTAAATCTTAAAAAAAAAAAATTTAAAACCAAATTAAAGTACTTAATGTGTACTTTAATTTGATGAATAAAACCAAAAAAAAAACATATTCCATTAGATTAACGGGTAATTGTAAGGCCGTCAGTTGGTCGGGATCTCCTAAAAGAGCTTTTTCTCTCTCTCAAAGCATCTCCAACCCAATGTCCTCTATAACTCTATTTAAGAGGATTAAAATAAAGTATTATATTCAAAAAGTGATTTTAGAGGGTTCACTATTTCTGTTCATTCCAACCATAATCTCTATTTTTTTTTTTATCTTCATTTCAAATTTTATTTCTCTTTGAGTCCAATAATTGTGTATTTCAATGTCAACTTTAATTATTTCTCTAATTTTATATTCAAAAAGTGGTTTCGAAGGATTCTTCATTTTCTTTTCACATACTCCAAATATAAAGGATAAAAATCAAGAGTAATGCTAATGGATAGCATACCGACGGCCGTGCTAAGCCGTCTCCGACAACCGAATGGTTCGGATCAGCCGTCCAGTGGCCAGAGACTGCCCGGCGCAACCATCGGTATGATATTGGCCGGTACCAATATCATTTTTGAAAAATCAATTCTCCAAAATGGAGGCAAATATGGAGGATGGGTTGGAGTGCATAATTCCTCTAAAATAGAGGAATGAAGCTATGGGAGATTTGGAGTTATGAAGTATGCATTGGAGATGCTCTCAATCCTAGTTAATAAGTTATTCTCACTTATTGAATAAGTGAGTGTAGCTTGTTAGGGATAAGGGGGTTAACTGTTTCAGTGGTATTCTGAGAGCAGCTACTTTTTGCATGTTGCCAAAAGATTAGGTTTGTCTTCAATTTTCCTCCGTCCATATCTTCAATGATTAAGGACTACATGTGTTATATTGGTATTGTTATTGCTGGAGAGTAGCTTATTAAGGCATCAGTCATACTATTAGCAGGGATAATTTGCAGAGAACCACGCAGAGATAAACGCGTTTGGCCCTATTTTGGGTTCTGAAAAAATCTAAAAAAATATCCATAAATTTTTGAAATTATTTTATGGAGCCCTGTAAAAAATCAGCTCCAGTGGATATCGATAAGTATTACTTTTGGATTCGTAGGGGCGAACTCAGTTCGCCCCTACGAATCCAAAAGTAATACTTATCGATATCCACTGGAGCTGATTTTTTACAGGGCTCCATAAAATAATTTCAAAAATTTATGGATATTTTTTTAGATTTTTTCGGGACCCGAAATGGGGCCAAACGCGTTTGTCCCTGCATGGTTCTCTGCAAATTGTCTCTGTTGTTAGCATTTTTGTTGGGGCATATCTAGTGGTGTGGCTATTTCAGTGTTTGTTTTATGACAAAAAGTGTAAAAAATAGGTCCCAATTTTGAATGTTAAGATTTTATATATTTAGGTCTCACGTGGTGTCCATTCGGCACATCTGAGCCGTCCATTACGTTTTAGAACAGCTCGGATTTGGAGAGAGAAAGTGTTGGGATGAGAGGAGAGACAAAGTTTCAATCTAAACCATCCAAAAGTGTATTGAATAACCCGAATGTTCCAAATGAATACCATGTGGGATATACCCACCGGGCACTGAAAATTTTCTCCCAATCCTCTCTCTCCCTCTTCTATCTCTTCTCCTCTCTTCATTAGCTTTCCCACCACAGTTATAAAAAGCAAGTAATGCACAAGTACATTTTCGGAACGGAGATGGTGTTGTGCGCGCCAAGCTGCACAGGTGTTGTGCACATTCAGATCGTTGATATCAATAATTAACGATTTGGATTGCACGGTGTTGTGCGTTATCTCAACCGTCTAACTGTCCGACAATCCAGATCAACAGTCCGGAGGTGCTCAACAACATCCCCGGATTGACATTTTTGGGTACAGTTTACCGACCCTAACAAGTAACAATAGCATTAAGAGGGCAAAAACCGCACGTAATATTAGTTACCTGACTATTCTCTGAATTGCATGTGTTTACCAACCCACTAGAGATGCCGTTAGGTTTTGTTAGGGGACCCACCTGGCCACCCAATAAGCCAACCAATGGTCCTATACAATGTTATTGGGCTTAATGAATTAATTGGTTTAAGGCCCTTAATAGGTATGAGACCAGTCAGATTGGGCTATCAAAGACTCCTACCCATACCGGCCCGGGCCTCTTGGGCCTTGCCCAAGGGCCGACCTGCCGTATTTAACCAGCATTAGCTTCTGAGTGTAGTATAGAGAATATTCCAGCCCTTCTGTGATTTTTGTGCCATTTACGATTGAAGGCCTTTTCCTTTGTAGTTTGCAACATTGGGAGTCCAAGGAAAGTGATGCTACTCTTGATCTAATCCTTCAGTTCATAGGTTTCTTTGACATGCATGACTGTGCATAGGACCTTGTTGTTTGTGGCCTTTTGTATGTTGATGGCATCTACTTGAATCCTCCTTTTTATTATACCCTTACTCTTACTGATAAAAGAAGAAGAAGAAGAAGAAACGAGGAAATAGAGTAAGAAGTTTTGAGTAATCATTTGTTTGGATATTGGCATGGAAATTTGGAATTTTCCTTTCAAATATTTTCTGCTCTTATTGTGCTTCATTTTCCATATATTGAACTTTTAGATATGAAGCCAAGTTCATTGAGGAAATTGTTGGTGAACTCAAAATCAAGCTACCTGGCAGGCAATTGAGGGTTGGCGATCATCTAGTAAGTATGGATAAGCGAACCAAGCTTGTTACTTCATGGTTAAATGATAGGTCAACCAACGTTGGAACTCTTGTGATATGTGGAATGGGTGGAATAGGGAAGACAACGATTGCTAAATTTGTTTTCAATTCAAACCATGGTAGATATGATGCTGCCTGTTTTCTCCAAAATATTAGGGAAGTTGCCAAAGGACACAATGGATTAGTTCGTTTACAAAGACAACTTCTTTCAAATATTTTAAGGAAAGAAGAGCGCGAAGTAAATGATGTTGATGATGGATGTAAGAGGATGAAGTATGTGTTAAGAAACAAAAGAGTTCTTCTTGTCCTCGATGATGTGGATAAAACAGACCAACTTGTTGCATTAGCTGGCCAACAAGATTGGTTTTCCCCAGGAAGCAAAATTATCATAACCACTAGGATCGAGAGTATGATGAATGTTGATGAAATTTATGAAGTGTATAGGCCTGAAAAATTATCCCATGATGAATCTCTTGAGCTTTTTAGTTGGCATGCTTTTGGACAAAAACACCCCATTCAAGGTCACATGGACTTATCGAAAAGGTTTGTGCAACATTGCGATGGACTTCCTCTAGCTCTTAAAGTATTGGGCTCCTCTGTACGATGGAAAAACATAGATATATGGGAAAGTGAGTTACAGAAATTGGAAACAACTTCTTGTAATACAATTCTGGAAAAACTTGAAATAAGTTATGATTCTCTAAAAGATAACCACGATAAAAATTTATTCCTGGACATAGCTTGTTTCTTTGTTGGAAAGCATAAAGCTGAAACAATCACAATACTAGAAGGATGTGATTATGCTGCACTTGCTGGAATTCATAATCTCGTCGACAGAAATCTCTTGAAAATTGTGAATGAGAAGCTGCAAATGCATGAGTTACTTCAGGACATGGGAAAACAAATTGTTTACCGTGAATCTAATTATCCGGAGAAGCGTAGCAGAATTTGGGGCCCTAAAGAATCCTTCAACATTTTGCAAGAAAAAATTGTAAGATACATGTTCATGGTTATGTGTATTGATTTTTCACAAGCTTGCTAGTATCTAACTAGTTTTTCTGTGTTTTTATTTTTCTTCTAAGGGTACGAAAAAAATTGAAGGCCTCACACTTGACACGAGCATGTTGAGAAATGCAAACATGGTTGTCTTTGAAGCAAATACATTTGAAAAGATGTATAATCTGAGACTACTCAAGATGATTGGTGTAAAACTCTCTGGGACTTATAAGGCATTTCCCAAAAGATTACGATGGTTGTATTGGCGTGGTTTTCCTTCAGAATCTTTCCCCAATGATTTTCCTCTGGAGAACTTGGTCTCTCTTGACATGCGTTATAGCAACTTGAAACAAGTTTGGAAAGGAACCAAGGTAAGATAGTCTGTTTTGCTTCTTTTTTTACAGTTCTATAATTATTTCGGTTATTAAATTATGTGAGAAAAGCACCTTTTAAATAATTTGCCTGGCATTATTTTCCTTTTTTGAATAGGTTCTTGGATGGTTAAAAATTTTAAATCTCAGTTACTCCCCAAAACTTGCAAAAACTCCATATTTCTCGAGAATCCCCAACCTAGAGAAATTGGTTCTCAAAGCTTGTTCAAGTTTACTCGAGGTTGATGAATCTATTGTAGAACTACAGAGGATAGAGTCACTGAATCTACAAGATTGCAAAAATCTGAGAAATCTTCCAAGAAATATTGGTATGGTAGAATCACTTGTGGAAATAGATATCACCGGCTGTTCAAATCTTATGGGGGCAATGGAGGAGCTGGAGAAGATGAAATCATTGCAAGTGCTCAAGGCTAGTGGATTAATGGATATAAATCGTGTCCTTACTATGGAGGTTGTATCACTAGCATCTATTTGGCCTTGGGTTCCAAAACCAAGGGTGCAAATATCATTGGCCTCTTTACCAAGTTCTTTCGTACGTTTAAATCTTTCTGATTGCAATCTCACTGATGATGCATTTCCCAGGGATCTTAGTAAGCTCTCCAAGTTGCAGCATTTATTTCTAGCTGGAAATCTATTTTGTAGCCTACCAAACTTCATTAAAGATCTTACAGGGCTCCAAACATTGGATTTAACACGTTGTCCAAAGCTCCAGCAGATTCCATGGTCATCGAATAGCTTAGAGACTCTGGCTGTCAATCAGTGCGATGCAATGGAAAAAATAACCTTTGAGACTGGGATCAATATTGGATACCTCGCACATAATCATTGCCGTAATTTAAATCACATTCAGGGCAGTTTCAAGATCTCAACCGTCAGAGAAGTTGATGTGGAACTGCTCCACTGTATTGGCTTCTACAACTCTATGGCAGATTTTGAGGCTAAACTTAAGAACTCGTACTCGGGAATCAAAGGTGACGTGGTTCCCATTCAGGTTCTCTCTCTCTCTCTCTCTCTCTCTCTCTCTCTCTCTCTCTCTCGCGCATTTATCCGTTGTAACCATAGATTTGATCTTTGCAGATGGTGTATAAAAATTATACATTCCACACATTTTTTCCTGGGAGAGAAGTTCCACAAGGGTTTAGCAAGAAGAATGGTGGATCCACCATATCATTTACTGTGACCTTCTCTCCTCATTTCGGTTTTCGAGGCTTAAATCTTTGTGTGGTGTATGCACTTCCGGGGAGTGGAGAATTATATGCTTCGCTCCTAGAATTTGAAATCAATAACAAGAGCAGTGGCACGAAGGACTACTTCTCGGCATCCGTCTGTTGCATTCCGGAAAAAGGTGGAGATATCGTATGGTTATGCTATTGTTCCCAAGCAGATCTGTTTGTAGAGGGCGATGAAGTGGAAGTTTCGTTCAAGATTAATGATGGACAAATTAAGGAGTGCGGAGTCCACCTTCTGTACTTCGAAGAAGAGGGAGAAGATTTCCAATACATTAGCACTATACAACATTCATGGGATCAAAGTTTTTCTCCATATAAGCTGAGGTAGGTGCGAACCTAATCTGCCCTTGTGCTTGTATATGCACTAGCACTTAGGGCACACCCTCCGTGTGTGCATGTGGAGTGGGAGTGTGGCTAGATAGTTTTTCGAAAATGATATGAGTACCGACCAAAGGGAGAGAAAATGTACCGACGGCCGCCGGTCGGCCGTCTCCGGCCACCGGACGGCCGATCCGAGCCGTCCAAAAATTCTAAAAAAAAAAACCGATGGGGCCTACGCGAGAATAAACGTCATCCGAGGTGTGTAAGGTGCTTGATCTGAGCACCCTTTTTTTGTGTATATATGTATATACGTGTATATATACAAAAAAAGAGTGCTCAGATCAAGCACCCTACACACCTCGGATGACGTTTATTCTCGCGTAGGCCCCATCGATTTTTTTTTTTAGAATTTTTAGACGGCTCGGATCGGCCGTCCGGTGGCCGGAGACGGGCGGCCGGCGGCCGTCGGTACGTTTTCTCTCCCCCCTTGGTCGGTACATATAGCACCACTCATAGTTTTTTTTGGGGGTGGGGTGGGTGGGTGGTTGAGTTTTAGTGATTTTACTATTTCACCTAAGGTTAGATGTAAAATTGGGTTTTGATTAGGACAAAAGTGAAAATCACTTTTGTGACACGGCTTAAAAAACAGTCACATTAAAAGCTCTTCTCCCTTTATATATTAGAATAGATATTAAAAGCAACATCTAGCTAGCTCATAGTGCTGGTTTGGCTTGATATGACTTCAAATATGAGGACTTGAACAACCTGCAAGTTTGCCTAGGTTTCTTATTTTAGAAAGATGACCAAAGAAAATTGAGACCTTTGAGATGCCAATATCATTGGAAATTCTACTTAGTTGCTTCTAGTCTTGAACTAACACATACGAAAATATGTAAATAGTTTAACCTGAAGGTTCTTCATATCTTTTGTTGTGCGCAAGAAGGATCGAAAACCAAACACACACAAACATTAATCAACACAGAGAGAAAAGTTTCATCCATTCACAGTCATAGATTACAAAACAACTCTCCCGGAGAAGGAGCACCCCCTACCGAAGCTCAACTCTGTTGGAAAAACAATAAAATTGTTTTATTTTGAGAGTTTTTAGTTGGTTATGACTTTTCATATTTGTTTGTGGGAGATTTTTTTCAGTAATTGTGAGCAATTGTAATGCATGATAATTAGAAGTACTAAGTTACTTTTTTTTTATAATTGTAATAAGTTACTTTTGTCACACCCCAAAAATGATAAGTGACCGACCGTGAACCATGAGGCTAATCCATAGAACATGCAGCTTGAATAAATCAAAGTAACCGAAAATCGAGTGATCGCTTTTTCATTATTAATTAAATCAAAAGCCAAATATGTCTCATCATAAACATGGGACACAACCATCCCATGAACCAAACAATATCTAATATTAAAAGAATTTGTTATCTGACAAATTGTTTCAAATGCAGAAGTAATTTTTTTAAAATAAAACTAGAATGAGACACCCTATGGAGGTCAGCAAAAGAAAATCTCCGAGATACCGCCAGAGTCCTTGCCTAACTCCCCAACTTGCCTGAAAGAGAAGTTGGAATAAATCCACTCAGTGAATAGCAAGTAGGTATATTAAATAAAGTTGAAAACGGAGATTAAAATAATTTACCATTAAACATAATTTGGCATACGAGGTGTCCAACAGAATAATAAATTAATCAATGAAGTATTTAAGCAATAAATATTCTTGGTGGTGATCACAACATTAACTCCAGCAACAATGGGGAACCACAATCAAATAGTACCATGGCCAAAATAAATCTTATCAAAATTGGATCCAATATCAAACTTAGAGTCACCAGGGTTGACAGGCCGTGGTACTTTTCCCTAAGACCATCCGGCGAAAGAAAGCCGTTGAGCATTAGGGTCACTGGCCTAACACGGTCTTTTCCCCAATGGCCAAGGTCACCAACATGAGAAGGAATAATTTCCCTGGACTTCTGAAATAAATGTTCCCCTTAATATCCACCAAGTTCTCACCAAAAAGAATATTATCAATTGAACTCAGAAAATTCATCGCATGCCAATTTATAGAACAACTTATAAACAGTTTTGAGTCTCTGAATAACATTCATATGAATTTCTGAAGGAAATACTTTTAACGGACACAAGGAACTTTCGAGAACACGTAGCATACTTAACTATTCACCTGGGTCCAAAGGTAACCTAACCGAACAACGCAAAATGAAGTTAACCTAAACAAAAGAATATTACGAAATAATTAACCAATATGGATACTGCGTTGGCCAAGTACTTACTAGGAAATAATGTATCAATGAACTACCCAATCCCCAATCTAGATAACTAATTCAGTACCAAACCGAAACTATAAAACCCAAACTTTAATTTTCAATTCAAACAACATGCCTCCCATACAGTCACCCATTTCCCTTCCAAAAATTAATTTGTCCACACACCACATTTACGTATAACACACAATCATGGCCCAAGGCCCTTTGGTTCCCTTCCCCACTGTGAATAACCAAATTCATAGCCCCACACTTGGCCATTATTTCCCACGCCACACAACACTCGATCGACACACGATCTCACCCATTTTACATAAACCATGACAGCACATGCACGCCACCACCCAACTCACAAAGCACGATCACCAAGCCTCGATCACACTCTCTCGCTCTCTTTCCCAACACACTCACAACCACAAATAAAATCCAATATATAAATTCTTTACCAGTGCTCAATTCATGAACCCGATGTTTTCTTAAAAGAGGAGACAAAGAGAGACAAAGAACAAAATTACCTCAAGTCAACCCAGCGGAAATCTCCTCCGACTGCAGCAGCTCTCTCAAAAACTTCTCCCAATCTCTTATCATAAACGTTCTCTCCAAATAAAAACCCTACGCGGTAAAAATAACTCCTAACTTTGTAAAACCACCCACTAACTCACAATACCCCTAATTAAATTGTAGCTAATTAGTTAATTAATGTATAAATCCAACTGATATAGACTAACTAATGAAATTAATAATTATACCTGCACCCTCGAACTAATAATAACGCACATAGTAACTATATTGCGCAGAAAAGAAAATTGCTAATTAAGACCCACACCATAAAACTCCCAATTAATAAATGGCCAAAATAATTAATAAGATAAATAAAATTTCTAGGCGGTAACAATTTTGTTATTCCTAGAATATGCATGTAATTTAGTCTTTAGAAGTATGAATAATATGATATTCCAAGTACTCTTCTCCCATATATATTGTCTTCTATTGGTCTCTATAAAATGATTATCACCATTACAGTGAGTACACTTACGAATGCCTTTTTTTGAGTCACGGGAGACAGATTTTAGAATAGACATAACAACCCCACCATCACTTGGTGTTATATTGAGCATAGCATCTTGGTGATTTGCCTAAGCGCAAACAATGGCATTTGCAGCCTACAGATTTGGTAGAGGTGCAGTAGCAAGAATCCGACCACGAACCCCATCCAAATGAGAATTGAGACCAGCCAGAAAAACATATAACCGTTGGGAGGTAACCATTTTAATATATCGCTCAATATCTCGATCGGGTACATTCCATGGTACAAGACTCAATAGCATCAAAATCCTGCCATAATTTTTGTAGTTTTCCAAAAAAAAAAAAACAGAACCTCCATTTTGGCGAACAGAGATTACCTCATAGTGTAACTGATAGGCTTTTGATGGATCTTGACTGACCGAATATGTCTGTTTAACCGCCTCCCATATTTCCTTTGCTGTAGCCAATCGAAGAAAGAGAGATCAGAAGTCCTTTGTTATTGCATCAAAAAGCCAAGATTTGACCAAGCAATTTTCATCCTCCCATGTTTCATATTCCTCCGACTGAACGTCCTTTGGAGCAACCTTAGTACCTGAAATAAAACCCCAATGTTTTCTCCCACGGATCTTATTTTGAGTGTTCAAAGATCACTCAACATAATTGGTACCATCAAGTGGTTCCGGAGTGATTCGAGAAGAAGTTCCCTGTATATGGAACCCCAGCATATAGTAGTAGATTCGTTCTTTTTTAGAGAATCACCACTTGCATCAGTCATAGTGGTAAAGACACTAAAAAAAACTTCGCAGCGGAATGGTATGAATAGAAAAAGAAACTATTCACAATTGTGAATACAGGACCAAACTTCAATCCCTAGGGTGAAGAAGAGGAGATTGAAGCAGGCTTTGATACCATATGATCAAATAACACAATTGTGGAAGTAATTTTCTGATATTGAATAAGGACCACAATACTGGTATAAATACTACAAGAGGATTCTATGGAGGATTTACGGGTAATGAGGCCACTAATCAAGCCTAATATTACACCCCTTAATTTCAGTCAAATATACACCATAAACACATGTGCTATATCAATAGAATCACATGTGCTATATCAGTGGAATCACTAACACTGATATTAGTGAATATTCACTAACTCTTTAACTTCCCTGAAATTATAACAGTTGACTCATGCCAGCACAAGGGGCTATGACATTCCAGAAGCAGGTGGAGCTAGATATGGTGTGGTTAAGCCATTGGCTACCTGGATCGACACTTTTTAAAGAGAGCGATGAACTGCAAGTTTTGTTCAATTTGAAAGTTGATGGACAAATTAAGGAGTGCGGAGTCCACATTTTATATTTAAGAGAAGATGAGATGGGAAATACTTTAGCACGATATACCATTCATGGGATTCAAAAATGTTTCGGTTCGTGAACCGCATCACTGAGAAATGATTCGCATGTATCGGACAATTCTCTTGGGATCAAGATTTCAAGGTGATAACAACCTCGGATCTGCCAGACCCAATACTCATATTTTTTGAATTTCTGCTCTCTTTGTTTCGTTGTTTCCTTTTAATTGACTTCTGTCATAATCTTGTCTATTACATGGCACTCTCTGTCCTATCTTTGGAGTACATAAAAACTTATGCCGTCAGGTTTTGGAGTGTTTATTGACTAACTCATTACACTCCCAAGCAATTTATGACTATATTTCCTTGACAGATGCAAATTAATTCAAGTGTTCGAGAGCAAGAAAAATAAACATTGTAGTGTGAGCAAGTGCCCCGGTGGCCACATCACATGCTCCCTCCGCGGTTCCGCCACTGCAAGGAAGGTATGGCAGCAGTCGAATGGCGTGTGCCATGACACAGGATAGAGCTCTGGTGAATCTAATTCTAAACAGACCATGCATCAAAGTTTTTCAGAACTAACCCGAAGGTGGTCTTACCCATTACATTATCAGTTGAAATATGTCCTTTTAGTAATAAACTACACGGTCCTACTCTGCCCTACCCATTTCATCAGCTTTAATTTATAGCCACACAGTCCTTTGCATCTCACATGTCCTAATGAATCCCAATAAGCATGAAACAAGTAATATGGACTTATACGGGACTCTATCTAGCCTTAATTAATCAAACAGTCCGCTAGTAGATGGTGAAATTGATTCCCGAACACCTTAACTTATTTCATAAAATTTCTTGTTATCCTCATATAGATTCAATGACGTTGCCTATCAGCTATCAACGTCTATTATACCTAGGACAGATAAAAAGAGTCTGACGAGCCGTGTGATGAATTGTTTAAATTTTAGTTTGGAAAATGTGTGATATATTGATTTGTTTAGTAGTCGAATTTAGCACGAATAGATCTGTATGTCTTAAACACTACAATATACCTGCGAGTGTGCTAACACAGTATGGAGACAGGTCCGTTTAATTAGTGAGATGATGTTAAAAAATGCAAGAAAGAGAATTTTTTTTTTTTTTTTGTGTTCACTTAATAAGAATATCCTAGAAAGTGAATTTTCCTACACAACTCTCTAAAGCATAAGAGCTTGCTTTACTTTCTTTCACAAAATGTGTAGGAAAATTTTATTTTCTTGAAAAAATTAACAATTACTCTAACTTCCTTCTTTATCCTCTTCCCTCCACATTTCCTCTTCTAATTTCAGCAATTTTATTCCCTCCAAACAATAATATCTTATTTTCTCTACTCCTTCCGTCTCTTTTTAAGTGTCCTGTTTCGTAACTCCAACTTATTAAATAAATATCATCATTACACATTTCACATCAATTTTTATCTCTATTTTTCCTACTTACCCTCTATGGAGATATCATCATTACACTTTTACTCACTAATTTTTCAAAATGGAATCTACTTTTGGAGATAAAATGGAAAATGCATTAACTTTTACCCACTAATTTTATAAAATAGACACTTATTAAGGGACAACCCAAAATGAAATACTTGACTCTAAAAAAGGGACGTGGGGAGTATTATTTTCTTGTAAAACTTCCATTCTAATCAAACAGATGTGAGAAAAAAAAAATACTTTTTCTTTTCTTTCACTTCACTTTCTATCATTTTTCACTTTTCATTTTATTTTTCTCGCTAATCAAACGGACCCTTGATCAAACCTCAGGATTAATTTTGAAAACACGGGGTCATTCATAAGCATAAATTCTCTTACCAATTATAAGCAAAATACTAATCAGTAGTAATGGCCATTAATAATCTAGTTCGACAAAAAAACATATCAAAAGTGATAAGTACAAAATATTGACATGTCGAGATACCTATATCTTATATTGTTGGTTCTTTATTGTGCTTAATTGGACTAGTTATTATCTTTTTGATCATTTTTAGTTGAATTATTCAATTTGTAGGAAAAGATGATAACAACTTATATTTCTGCTGTTAGATTCAATGCAAAGCCTGTGATCAAAATAATTTCAAGTGTTGGGTCCAAGCTTATTACGGCAATGCAATCAAGGAGAACTACTCAAAATCAAAATCTTGGTCAATTAGAAATAAAGATTGTCTTTAGTTTACATAGAAAGAAATCCTAATGGCTAGGAATTAATTAGGAAAGGATAATTCTACTACCTAATGAATTCTCGGCAATGTCTATTTAAGAAGGCCAATGGATTTTGGCTAGGCACAACTCATTGACGGCAAAAAGAACAGAAGCACTACCTTGGTTGGAGTTGATGATCACGACGGCAATTCGAAGATCAGAGGCCACAGCTGGAGCAAGGAGGAATAAGTGTTGAACATCTTGTCATATTTTGTGAGACCTTATTTTCTTCAATGGAGTTCTTTTATTATTTGAATATGTTTTTGTACTCCATGAGCGGCTAAATTATTGAACTAGGGTTGAGGATGAAGCCCCATTAACAACTATTATCTATATATTCATGAAATTTGGTTTTACCCGAATATGTGGTTTTGATTACGATTAAATTGTTCTTACTCCAAATCATTTGTTAGGGATATATTCTAGATATGAGTTCAATCATGTTTTTCTCATGATTTGGAATTGTCTTTTGCAATATTGAACACTAGTTTTTCATTGTTAATTATAAAACTGGATATTTATTGTGATTTGTTAAAAACGGATATAATTAATGATTTAGTTTTATACATGCGAGCGGAGAGGAACAAACATTAAACTTTTTGATGAACTTTCACGATGATATTTTCCATGGTAACAAAATTAGCTTTCAAATTATCATGAAGAAATTTTGGGTAAGGTCAATGATCATGAATATATAATGGTATGAGTTAATGGGTATAGATTCTGAAACCCTAGTATTTTCTCCTTTGGTTAAAAAGAAGCTTTAATTTTCTCGTTTTCGATGATTTAGTTCATTGTTTTTACCTTTCACTTTTAGTTTAAAAATCAATCACAATTTTGTCAACTAGGTTAGGGTTAATCGATTTAAATTTATTTAGTTTTCCTACAAAAAATCACCAAGTCCCTGAGGGTTCGACCTTGCTCTTGCATTACTATACTTTGGTACAATTCGTGTGCTTGCGAGTACATTTAAATTGCACACCAAAAAACTCAACCAACATTTCAACTAAAAAATGAAAGATATTAAAAGTATATACTAATAATCTTCTTTTCAGTTTCACTATTTTAGAAGAAAAAAAAAACTCAGTAAGTTCTACAATTGCATTCGACGGGATTTTGCAATGTGGTGCCCCAACATCCCTTAACACAACTCATTTGTGTGGGGTTCATAAACTTGGAGTAGACTCTACGAAAATGTGTAGTGTTTAGGAATATTGAGACGCCACGTGACAAAGTCCCAAGACCACCCAATAATTTGTATACAAAGGGTGAGGTGGGTTTAAAGTAATTGGGAAATAATCTCATTGTCATCAAATTGTAATAGAGTAGTGTTTAACTTTTAACTTTTGCTGTGGGGGAGCATGGATTTCAAGTAGAGAAATAATCTAGTGTGGTGTCATCATCAAATCATTTATTAATGGGAAATGACGGCTCAAGACATGTTTTGATAATTAATACCCGCCAAGGAGAAGCTAAAAACATTTGTTAGTACTGAAAATGTCCTTAACGGGTGTCAATTATCAAAACACATCATTAGCCATCATTTTCCCTTTATTAATTTGGAAAAAATTTAGTATATATAGTAATAGTATTAGTTTTTTTTTCTTTATTTACTTCTGGGCTAGCTCGACCCCACTACTAACAATCTAACACAGTGTCGTTGACACTGAGTACAAGTACCGGTGTCGGACACTCTATGCTTTGGAAGACAATATCGGATATGTGGCCAACATATATTATTTTATGATATAGAATAAGATTGAGAGCAGTTTGAATTCATTTTTAGCCACTATGTCTTGGAGATTTTATGACATAAATGCAAAATTAAATTACTCGGGAAAATTTATGAACTTAAGTTACTACTTAGTTGAATGATTCTAAATATTACATAGTGCTTTATTCAGCTTCTAGAGATAAAAGGATCCTAAACGAAGTGTGAAACCTGTTATGCCTTAAAGGATCAAATCATATACCAAAACACATACATGAACAACATGATATTTACGTGGTTCCTCCAAAATTGGGTATTCCCCGGAGGAATTGGAGACATCACACCATGAACAAGATTTACATGATGTTTTCTCAAATCATTACACTCTCTTTGTGATTTACATTGCTGGCCTTGCCAATAACCAGAGTCAAGGTCTCCTTTCATAAAGGTGTATATAGTCAAGGTCTCCTTTTATAAAGGTGTACATAGTCAAGGTCTCCTTTCATAAAGGTGTATATAGTCAAGGTCTCCTTTTATAAAGGTGTACATAGTCAAGGTCTCCTTTTATAAAGGTATATTGCAAAGCCACATCAGGCATGGCTTTTACCCAATCAGTTGAGCATAGACTTTGAGGTTTGTGGTTTGAGGATGAGAGAATGGGGGCCACATGGCCTCCCAAGTCAACAAAACCTGATCTTTGGAGAGATTGACAAAAAAACACTCAAACGCGAAGAAACTCCTTAATTGTAAAATTTTCTTTTTAGCCTCCAAAATTACTATCGGCGTACACCAAATGCATATCGCATTGTGTAAAACTCATTTCGGAATCTCATATAAAAGATTGGAGTCAATTATTTTACTTAAAAATGTATTTCTAAGGATCCTTGTAAAAAAATAAGCTCAGTCAGATATCGGTAACGGCTTATCAGTTCTGTCCTCAAAGAATTGATGAAATCCTTACCGATATCCAACTGAACTGATTTTTTTTACAGGAATTTTTAAAAAGATATTTAAAGCAAATTGAATGGTTCCAATCATTTGTGTTGAACTCTAAAGTAGATTCTACACAACGTAGTGTGCAAATGGTGTACCCATAGACTGACTCTTTATCCACAAGGTCACCCTTGTCTTGATCAAATCTCTGATCTCATCAACCTCTTTGATTACATCGTTAAAGATTAGCTCATTACCGTATTTTCACGGTTGACCATTAGTCGAACAAGCCCATTCGAAGCCCACACCCTCCAGGCTCCAGAAAAATAAGTTGTGGAGCAGTCAATGAATTGGTGTTTCCTCCTCCATTGTTGGGATTTGTCCCACATTAGTTAATTATTTCCTCCAAAACTAGTATATGAGTTTGGACAGCCTCTCCACTCTTTGCCAATTGGTTTGGAGTTGGATGCTTAACATGGTATCAAAGTTAGACTTTCGGAGACTTTTCCCCTTTGTTTGTACTATAGTTGCACTTTATTTCATTGTGATCCGTGTGTTCTGGATCCTTTGTTTACCTCTCCACGTGCGAGTCAGGGGTTGCACGTGCGGGGGAGTGTTGGGATTTGTCTCACATTAGTTAATTATCTCCTCAAAAATTAGTATATGAGCCTGGGCAGCCTCTCCACTCTTTGCCAATTGATTTGGAGTTTGATGGTTTAACATCCATAGAGGATACACGGCATAGCTCTTCCCCAGAACCAATTTGAGATAGTATTCCTCCACTGTTCATCGTTATTAACGTTACATTTGTTAATATTGAGTGGGTTAGATGAACGAGACTTTGCTAGTATCACTTAACAGTTAACACTACTCATCTAAATAAAAAAGAGTTGTCCCAGGCTACTAGCAAGCCTCTCCACACAACTCTTTCCAGGTAGTTTCTTCGTCAGATCTTCACTCTTTCATCAAAGAACAAAACAGGGGAAAAGGAAGCTCACCTAAATACGCCCTCCACTGCTTGGGACCATTTTCGAGTACATCATGGTCATGGCATTGGTAGGGTGTCTACCGACTCTTTTACCCTTTAGATTAGGATTCTAAAATACTGTAAAATCTTAGGTTGGTACTTGGTAGAAACGAGGAAAAAATCCTAGCTTGAGTAATAAATGAAGTATATTCTGGTTTGGTGGAACCTCGGACCTGACGATTAATAAAATAAGTATCTTCGATTATAGGTGGATCCACCAAAAACCTTTTCCCCTCTGTTTTGTAGTATTGTTTTCATTTTGATATTAGAAACTTGGACCTGACTAATTGCATTGTCTTCAATCAATGGCTAGTATTTCGGGATCCCAAAACCCTTCCTCCTCCTCCTTTTCTTCGAATCCCCAACTCATCAAAGGTAGGTATGACATTTTCTTGAGTTTCAGGGGCTTAGACACCCGGAAAAAGTTCACCGATCACCTCTACCACGCTTTCATGCGGGAGGGGTTTCAAACATTCAGAGATGACGACGAGATAGAGAGGGGTGAGGATATCAAAATTGAGATGCGGAAAGCAATCCAGAATTCCAGGATGTCGGTGATCGTGTTATCGGAAAACTACGCTAATTCGATGGCATGCCTATTTGAACTCCAAACGATTCTCGAACTCTACAAGAAGTCAGATCATTTCGTTTTGCCCGTGTTTTATGAGGTGGAACCTGAGGTGCTCAAGGAGCAGTCAAAGAATCTGGTTTTCGAAAAAAAGGAAGCGACGGTTGAGAGAGTGAAGGGATGGATTGCAGCGCTTAAAGAGGTTGCGGGTATGGCTGGGATGGTTTCTCGGAAGGAATCTGATGGGTAATTTTGAGATTAACTCCCATTTTACTATGGTATGCATATTCTACAAAG
Source organism: Rhododendron kiyosumense (assembly GCA_019656275.1). Classification (NCBI taxonomy): domain Eukaryota; kingdom Viridiplantae; phylum Streptophyta; class Magnoliopsida; order Ericales; family Ericaceae; genus Rhododendron; species Rhododendron kiyosumense. The sequence continues at coordinate 136,686 of BPLS01028723.1, read as the reverse complement.
GGAAATTTTCAAAATGCACCTCAACTTTTACTCTAAATTTCAATTAGACTCTCAACCTTTTAAAAAAATCAATTTTACTTCCAACGTTATCTTCCGTTAATCAAAGTGCCCCCTTTCGTCCGAATGAGTAACGGATTTTGTTAAAGGCTCCGTTAAATAACGTCTCGATTAAAATTCGATGATCTAAACTGCTCAATGTGATCAAAACGTGATTTTAAGGGTATCCGCGAGAAATTTGCAAAAAAAAAAAAAAAAAAGTCCGGGAAGGGCTTGATTTGAGCACTTTTTTATTGAACTGTTTAATAAAAAACTGTTCAGATAAAGCCCTTCCAAGTCATTTTTTTTCTGATTTACTGTGGGTGACCTTAAAATTACGTTATGATCACATTGAGCGGCTTGAATCATTGAAATTTGATCGAAAAAGGGGAGGTGCAAATCGAAGCAAAATCTGGACGTCCTGACTTAAATAAAATCTGGATCGGTTCGCACCTTCCCTTTTCCGATTGAATTTCGATGATCCGAGCCATTCAATGATTAGACACATGATTTTAAGGGTACCCATGAGAAATCAGCAAAAAAAAAATTACAGGGAATGGCTTGATTTGAGCAATTTTTTATTGAATTGCTCAAATCACATTCTGATCATATTCAGTGGCTCGGATCATCGAAATTCAATCAAGACACTATTTAACGGAGCCTTTAATGAAATCCATTAAGTCATTCGGACGGAATGAGGCGTTTTGATTAACAGAAGATAACGTTGGGAGTAAACTTGATTTTTTAAAAAGGTTATGAGTCTAATTGAAATTTAGAGTAAAAGTTGGGGGGTATTTTAAATTTTTTCCTATTAGATAGGAGAATTAACTTCGTGTTGCACGGACTAGGGGTGAGCATGGGCCGGATTAGTTCAGTTTTATAGTAATCCAAGAACCAAACTATGCCACTACCTACGGATTATGAAATTGTGAGGTGATCTATAGTAATCATTTGGCCCTTTGGGTGTCTTGTTGGCTCGTTGTTAACAGGTTTATTATTTTTTTCCTGTTTTAAAAAAAAATCATGAGGTGATCTATAGTGATAGGTTGAGCTTGTTCTCAGTCTAATATGCACTCATTTGGTTGAGCTTGTCCTCTTCGTGTAATGCTCCCCAGTGTATTGTGCTACAGAATTTCTTTTTGTATCATTATTTTTAATGATAGGGGAACATTTTTTGCTAATCAAAAATAATTTGGAGAACCAAACTAACCCATAAAATTTATAGAACCAAACCATTCAAACTATTAAAAGGCGGTTCAATCAGTTTTGGTTTTGAACCATGGTTTGTTTGAAATAGAGATATCATCTCCATATACTATTTAAAATACTTGAAATTGCATAGATAAGTGTTAAACCAAAACTTATATTAAAACTAGTTATATTAAAATTACCAAAACTCACTAACATCAATCAATTAAATAAGAGTAGAATAAAAGTAATTAGTGAAGGAATAGGCCATGAAAGTAGAGTATTATATTAGAAAATTAGTTTCCGGGCAAAAAAAGTGGAAAATCAATTGACTAACCCAAAGCCGTGTATCATTTACTGTGTTGAAGTTACAGGAAGATGCTATCATGTATACGATTTAAGGAAATTAATCTTGAAAGTGAAAGAATAAGGTGGTGGAATCGAGTATTAGATTAGTTAATTAATTTTATTCTTTGTATCTAAACATAATATGTATATATTATATGGTTCAGATCAATTTGGAACCAAAATCCTTAATGTAAATCCACAAACCACCATTTAACATGGTTTCTTTTTTTTTTTTTTTGAACAGCGAATTTCTTTTTATTAATTTTTGAAGATTTTACAAAGATTAACAAGAGCAAGGAGAGAGACAATAAGTACCCAATCCCAGACCTAATTGCCAGATTAGCAAGATGCCAACTTAGAAACACCCCAAGGGACAAGCCCAACACCTAAAAGCTAGCCTAGATAAATCAATTAATAGAAATGAAACGCACTCCAAAACCCCTAAAAGGCCGGAAAACCCAAATGGAAAGGGACAAGCCCAACAAATGAAGCCCAGAAAAACTCTAACCCTAACCACAACTTCACAACCGCCACCCAACACCGCAACCTCCGTGCAGCACACCACCGCAACACCGCCAACCAAACACCACAAAGCGGCCAAAACCACCACCACCACCACCACCACCACCACCACCACCACGAAACCCGACAACCCCAGACCACCTTCTATTTTTTAAAACCGAGACCAAGCCACATTACTAAAAAACCTAATTAAACCATTTGATTCGGATTGGTTTGAATTGGATTGACAGTTATTTTGCACACCCCTAGCACCGACAACACAAAAGGGGAGTATTCCATTACATTAACGGACAGGTGAAAAGGCGTGAGCTAGTCAGGATCTCCTTTAAGAGGTTTTCCTCTCTCCCAGTTCATAAGCTACTCTAGATCTCCCTATTCTAACAGCCAAACATAAAAGCTTTATGATTTCTAAGTATATTGTAGAGAATAGTCCAGCCCTTCTGTCATTTTTGTGCCATTTACGACTGCTATGCATAACCCTCCCCAAAAAGCTCCACCATTCACATTGAACCCTTAGAAGCCATTTTGATGGTGCAAAAAGCTGTATAGTTAGAATTGAAAGCCTTTTCCTTCGTAGTTTGCAAAGTTGGGAGTTCAAGAAAAGTGATGCTACTCTGGATCAAATCCATCAGTTCATAGGTTTCTTTGACATGCGTGACTATGCATGAGACCTCTTTGTTTGTGGCCTTATGTATGTTGATGGCATCTACTTGATTCCTTCTTTTTAGTATACCCTTACTCTTACTGATAATAAACAAAGAAGAAGGATCGAAGAAATAGAGTAAGAAGTTTTGAGTAATCATTTGTTTGGATATTGGCATGGAAATTTTGAATTTTCCTTTCAAATCTTTTCAGCTCTTATTGTGCTTCATTTTCCATAAATTGAACTTTTAGGTATGAAGCCAAGTTCATTGAGAAAATTGTTGGTGAACTCAAAAGCAAGCTACCTCGCAAGCAATTGAGGGTTGGCAATCATCTCGTAAGTATGGATATGCGAACCAAGCTTGTTACTTCATGGTTAAATGATAGGTCAACCAACGTTGGAACTCTTGTGATATGTGGAATGGGTGGAATAGGGAAGACAACGATTGCTAAATTTGTTTTCAATTCAAACCATGGTAGATATGATGCTGCCTGTTTTCTCCAAAATATCAGGGAAGTTGCCAAAGGACACAATGGATTAGTCTGTTTGCAAAGACAACTTCTTTCAGATATTTTAAGGAAAGAAGAGCGCGAAGTAAACGATGTTGATGATGGATGTAGGAGGATGATGTATGTGTTACGTAACAAAAGAGTTCTTCTTGTCCTTGATGATGTGGATCACACGGACCAACTAGTTGCATTAGCTGGCCAACAAGATTGGTTTTCTCCGGGAAGTAAAATTATCATAACAACTCGGCTCGATAGCGTGATGATAAATGCGGATGAAATTTATGAAGTGTACAGGCCTGAAAAATTATCCAATGATGAATCACTTGAGCTTTTCAGTTGGCATGCTTTTGGACAAAAATACCCCATTCAAGGTCACATGGACTTGTCAAAAAGGTTTGTGCAACATTGCGATGGGCTTCCTCTAGCTCTTAAAGTATTGGGCTCTTCTTTACGAAGGAAGAACAAAGACATAATGGAAAGTGACTTAAAGAAATTGGAAGCGACTTCTTGTAATACAATTCTGGAAAAACTTGAAGTAAGTTACGATTCTCTCAAAGATAACCACGATAAAAATCTATTCTTGGACATAGCTTGTTTCTTTGCTGGAAAGAAAAAAAATGAAACGATCACAATACTAGAAGGATGTGATTATTCTGCACTTGCTGGAATTCATAATCTCGTTGATAGAAATCTCTTAACGATTGAAAATGAGAAGCTGCAAATGCATCAACTACTTCAGGACATGGGAAAACAAATTGTTTTCCGTGAATCTGATAATCCTGAGAAGCGTAGCAGAATTTGGCGCCCTAAAGAATCCTTCAACATTTTGCTAGAAAAAATGGTAAGAAACATGTTTTCCCCATTTATGTGTACTGAATTTGCAGCACATGCTTGCTAGGATCTGACTATATTTTTCTTTCTTTTTAATTTTTTTTCAAGGGTACAGAAAAAATTGAAGGCCTCGTACTTGACATGAAGATGTTGAGAAATTCAAACATGGTTGTCTTTGAAGCAAATACATTTGAGAAGATGTATAATTTGAGACTACTCAAGCTGAGTGGCATACAACTCTCTGGAACTTCTAAGGCATTTCTCAAAAGATTACGATGGCTGCATTGGCGTGGTTTTCCTTTAGAATCTTTCCCCAATGATTTTCCTTTGGAGAGCTTGGTCGCTCTTGACATACGTTATAGCAACTTGAAACAAGTAACTTGGAAAGGAACTAAGGCAAGATACTCTATTTTGCTTCTCTTTTTAAAATCTTATAAATATTTCAGTTATTAACTTTTGTGAGAAGAGCACCTTTAAACTTGTTTAGCATTGTGTTTCTTTTTTGAATAGATTCTTGGAGCGTTGAAAATTTTAAACCTCAGTCACTCCCCAAAACTTGAGAAAACTCCAGATTTCTCGAGAATCCCCAACCTAGAGAAATTGGTTCTCAAAGCTTGTCCAAGTTTGTTCGAGGTCCATGAATCTATCGTAGAACTACAGCGGATAGAATCATTGAATCTACAAGATTGCAAAAATCTGAAAAAGCTTCCAAGAAATATTAGTATGGTAGAATCTCTTGTAGAAATAGATATTTCTGGCTGCTCAAACCTTATGGGGGCATTAAAGGAGCTTGAGAAGATGAAATCACTGCAAGTGCTTAAAGCAAGTAGAATGGATACTGATCGTTTCCTTACCATGGAGGTTGAATCACAAGCATTTTTTTGGCCTTGGGTTCCAAAACCAAGGGTAAAAATGTCATTGGTGTCTTTACCAAGCTCTTTGGTACGTTTAGATCTTTCTCATTGCAATCTCACTAATGGTGCATTTCCCAGGGATCTTAGTAACCTCTCCAAGTTACAGCACTTATCACTACTCGGAAATCCAGTTTCTAGCCTACCAAACTTCATTAAAGATCTTACAGGTCTCCAAAATTTGGACTTATCATTTTGTCCAAAGCTCCAGCAGATTCGATTGTCATCGGCCTCCTTACTTACTCTGGTTGTCGGAGAGTGCAATGCATTGGAAGAAATAACTCGTGAGAATGGGACCATTAATAATGTAGTCATCACACATCCTTATTGTAGTAAATTATACTACGTTCAGGACAGGTTCAAGCTCTTACCCATCAGAGAAGTTGATGTGGAACTGATCAACAGTATTGGCTTCTTTAACTTGGACTCTATGGCAAATGCTGAGGTTACCATTATGAACTGCCTTTCTTGGGC
>BPLS01028723.1:69440-91224 GCA_019656275.1 Rhododendron kiyosumense | reverse complement strand
CTTTGCCTATTTTTTCCAATCAAGCCCTTTGGTGAGATAGCTTGTAGTGTAATGCACAGGGGTAATTTTGTCTTTACACGTATTTAGTGGTGGGCCAGTCTTACTATTTGGCCATTTTCCAAAATTACTAATATAGGTTTCTAGACTTTTCTACTATTCCATTTGTATCCCCAAAAAAGTAATGCTATTTTGTCTTCATATGCATGGTATTTTTGGATTTGTTGAGGGCCATTTTTGTCTTCCTGCCTGGTGTCCCCCGTTTTTTTTTAAATTATATTTTAATTATTTCAATTATTGTTTGTTGTTATTTATTTTTCCATAAACATGTTTTTGGTGTCCCCCGTTTTTATTTATTTAAAATTATTTTAGTGTTCCAAATTTCAATCCGGTTGAATTGGTGGAAAGATTTTGTTTTTTTTATCATTTTATCTTTAATGGTCATTATGAAATTTTGAACTCGTAGAATCAAATATCTCTTAGGGCTAATCAACGAGAGCCCTAAAGTCAAAATTTAATTATGGCCATTTAGGATAAAATAATTAGAAATCTAAAATCTTTTCATTGGTTCAAACTGATTGAAATTTGGAATACTTAATTTTTTAACTATATTTAAAAATGACAGTTTATATATTTAAAAATATAGTTAAAAAATTAAGTGTTCCAAATTTCAATCCGTTTGAACCAATGGAAAGATTTTAGTTTTCTAATCATTTTATCCTAAATGGCCATAATTAAATTTTGACTTTAGGGCTCTCGTTGATTAGCCCTAAGAGATATTTGATTCTACGAGTTCAAAATTTCATAATGACCATTAAAGATAAAATGATAAAAAAAACAAAATCTTTCCACCAATTCAACCGGATTGAAATTTGGAACACTAAAATAATTTTAAATAAATAAAAAAGAAAAAAGATACAGAGTATAAACAAAGAAAAAATAAAATAGGTTCGGATATTTTTTGGCATGGCTGGGAATTATCCGAAAAGAGAGAGGGTATCCTTGTCTTTTGGCATGGCTGGATGGGAAAATGGAAAAATGGGAATTCAAAAAGCTCCTTTTACCAAATTATTGGTTTTGTTTTAGAAACAAGAAATTGAAAAATCCATTTTACCCAAAATTCATTTTCTCTCCTCCGGCCAAACACCCAAAATCCAAAAAGGGGAATTGGAAAATGCAAAACCAGCCCTTCCAAACACCCCCTAAATATGAAACAAAAAATTCAAAAAAAAAGAAGAAGAGGCATTTCAAAAATAAAATTAAGGCCCCGTTCAGTTAAAAAACCAACTACCTTTTTTTTTAACATTATTTAACTTTTTTTCTTATTTGTTAATTCTTCATTAATTTCTTCGGAATTATTGCATTATCACAATGACAGAAAAAACTACTAAAAAAACAAAATTACGATTGAAACCTAATACACTTGTGCTCAAAATAGTGCATAAAGTCCAAAAGAAAATATTTAAACAGCCAAACAAAAAATATAACATAAAAAAATCTTAAATACGCACAACCTATCACATTTACACATATTATATGAGACAAAGAAAATAACGGAATAAAGCTTCAAAGCCACATTTGTCTAAAAAAAATGAAGATGAAAATAATTCTTATTCGTTAAAAGTCATCAATAAGGCATGATTCTAATCCTCAATTTCTCATTTTAAATTAAATAACTTAGAAGTATGAGAAATCTAAAATTAGTTCCAAGTTTATTAAAAATAATATAAATTACATAGTTACAAAATCCAAAAAACCAAAACACAATATAGTAAACTATGTTTTTTTCATAATCTTTTTTATGAAATTATTAAAATTCATACTCTCTCGTCCCTAAATAAGGGTCCGGCACGCAAACCTAGACATTTAAAAAAATGCATTTGTTTCGTTAAAAAAATAAAAAAAAATTTAGAAATGAACAGATAGTAATGAGTTTTATTAGATTATGGGCAAAAAAAAATTTTTTAGCGAAAAATATGCATATTTTGTAAGGCTTAAATTTACGCACCGAACACTTATTCAGGGATAAAGAAAATAATAGATTGGGTATATCAACAATATAAGTCATTGTGTTGGACCTGAAACCACTATTGGGCCAATTGTGACACACTGGAAATAACAAAAAAAAAAAAAAAACCAAGGCGAGACTTAAGAGATAAATATTTAACGGACAAGATCACATCTCAATCCAATCTCTTTTGTCAAACATATCATAACCCTAGCTATATATATTAGCCGTTCCTCCTATTCTCAACCGCTTCATCAAAACCCTAGAGCAGAGTAGTCTCTTCTTTCCTCTTTCATCACGCACGAGATCCATATCTCCACAGGTACTCTCTCTCTCTCTCTCTCTCTCTCTCTCTCTCTCTCTATCCATATCTGCACAAATGCTCTCTCTCTCTCTCTCTCTCTGATAATATACTTAAGAATGATTTGTTCCTTACTAATTCTGATATATTCTTGTGTTTTTTCCTGAGCAAAAAATCTATTGCTTCATACAACTACACCTAATCACATAACACAAATCTTGCACTTCCATTCATCAATAAGCACATATTGATTTATTTAGAATACATTAATATATCAAGATATCTATTGCCATCAGTTATATTGAATTTATCAACCTAAATATGCCAATTTCGTACAGGTCCGTAAATCTGCGCTTCAACAATGGAAATACAAACACCTTTTATACGTTCACACTTTGACACAGAAACTGGAACTGTTTCATTAGAAACGGCAAATGGTCAATTGCAAATTGTTGCCCAATATTCAACCACAGGAAACAGAAACTTCCTATATGAAGCATGCCCCGTGTTCATTGCAACATATAGTGAAACAATAGATATTGGCAATGTTTTGAAATGGACTTCAAAAGAAGATATCGATGCATGGCTTAACAGACTTATTTATTCATCCTTCTTATCGAGAACTAAGGATAGTAAGTACAAATTTAATTATTGTATTCTTTTATACTCCGTATTACCCTTCCTAAAATGCTAAACCTTTATAATTTCAAATAATTTCCCTAATACTTATCCTTTTTGCACAATGTAGATCATGAAGGTTATTGGTTTGTGAAGACAATAACTACTACAGGTCCTTCCAAATCAGCAGTTTGTTCTTACTTATTTTGAAAATACCTTCCTTACACATCATTCAATAATACATATATTACTCCTTATCAAACATAAATTGACATTTTCATTCCATTTGTTGTAGGACATCCCCACACCATACAAACAAATCTTCAACGGTGCTAACAAGAATGTTTGGATCTTGCTCATAGATGGGATCAAAATTTGGCCGGTTCAAACAATAAATAATCAATTTTACATCGGATGGGATAACCTCTGCATAAACAAAACTCTTCGCCCAGGATACCGCATAATCTTTGGAGCTGAAAAAAAATGGATTTTTCACATCATTGTTTTAGATGAGAATTTGGACAAAGTTCACCATCATTTGCCTCAAACATCCGACCAATTCAGCTATGCAAATATTGACTCTGGTAAACATGACAAACTTACAACTACATTTACCAACTAAAAACTTTACATTATTCAAATAAATACCCTTCTAAACTAATTCTTTGCTATTGTTAATTCAGATTATCTCTCAACATCATGTGCACCATCAATCATCACAAGTAGCAACTACAACTTCCAGTTCGCTCATCTTTGCAATGAAGCCACTTCTGTTAATCAGGTTTGTCTAACACATACGATTATTATTCTTTTCCAAGATAAAAAAATCTATTATAAAACCTCACCATACTATTGATATAAACTAGGTATTTGGTCAGCAAATGGAGCAATTCAGAATAGACAATGGCAATACAAGCGTTGAATTCATCATGGGAATGGAAAGCTGGCTTATACCTATTGTGAATGATGAGTTCTATTATCCATTGTTTACAGAATTTCTGGAAGCTTTAGAACTCTGTAATGGAGATTTGATTTTAGTAGGAGTCGTAGCACAAACTAAGGTTCATGTGCTGGTTTTAAATGTCAACGGACTAGAGAAAAAATATGAATGGCTTTAAAGAAACCAAACAATACAAAACTTCTGCTCTTATGTCTGTAATATTTTCCATCCGTCACAAATAGGCACTTCTTTTTAGCTTACATCTGATATAAAAGACAAGTAGTAATATATGCATATTGGCTAATAAAACAAGCCTTCGTTTCACCAGAATCTATGATGCATCTAATATAATTTATATGCTTTATGATCTTTTTAATTTGCTTCAACAAATGAAATGAATACCAGAAATATCCTCAAAAACAGTACGACCCTGCTCATAATTCACAAATTTGTTGTTTCCTGTATCCTTCTGAAATTAGCTTTTATAACGCCTTTTATACACCATCACTTTCCACCAAACATATTTTTTCTCCAAAAATACGACTAACGGTGATGAAAATAATTATGTATGACTACCTATGATAATCATAAACACTATTAGACCAGCGAGCATAACCGAGCGTGCAACGCACGTTGCTAACCGCCTAGTAATCCAAAAAAACGTAACCTATTTAAAATCTCACCAAAATACCTGTTTCATTATTTACCGTCGTCTTATTTGAACTTTTTTCAACTTTCATCTTTATATTTATACTTTTTAGATTCACCTCGTCGAGAAGAATGATGTGATGCGAAAAAATACCCAATCTAGTAAAAAAAGTACAAGACAACAACAAAAAATACAGTGCCAATGTAGACGTGTATAGACTAAGACTGCAAACAAACCGATGTTTGCAAGTAATTCGAAGCTCAACTGTTATGAGCTCGACTCATTAATAAACGAATCGAGCCCATGCTTGAGCTTTAAGCAAGTCCAGTAAACAAGCCGGGCAGCCTGAGCTCGAGTTAGTTGGCACTCAACACGTTTTAAAAAATTCAGTTCATTCGTGCAGACTCTACTCGATTATAAAAAAAATTTTACTAAGCGATCCGAGCTTGATCATTTGGTGGGTCCACATATCCACCGTAGAGAATCCCATTCTTGTCTTTTCTTGTTGGCCGAAACTACAGGGCCCAAGACAGGGCGTTGACTCCACTCACCTCCTCACTGAAGCTCTGAACAAAAAAACGAAGCTCTGCATTTTCTTCAATCAATGGCTTCTTCGGAATTCCGAAACCTTTCAATCCTCCTCGTCGAACCCCAGGGGTAGATACGATATTTTCTTCAGTTTTAGGGGTTTAGACACCCGCAAAAGGTTCACCGATCACCTCTACCATGCTCTCAAGCGCGGGGGTTCCAAACATTCAAAGATGACAATGAGATCGACTAGGGTGATGTTATCAAATCCTAGTTGCGGGAAGCAATCGTGAATTCCAGGTTGTCGGTGATCATGTTATCGGAAAACTACGCCAATTTGACAGCGTGCCTGTTTTGCCCTGTTTTACGAGGTGGATCCGGGGAAAATTAAGGAGTAGTCGAAAAGTCTCGATTTCAGAAAAAAGGAAGTGGCGGCTGAGAAAGTGAAGGGATGGAGTGGGGTTTTGCGAGTATGGTTGGGATGGTTTCTAAAATCAATATGATGGGTAATTACTAATTAATTCCCCTTTTAGAGGTCAGTTGGACTAAATTATTTTCGTTCATCTTTTTTTTTTTTAAAATGTTTGTTCATCTATTTTTAATGTTTTTGATTAATTATTCGTTTTGGCAAGAACAATCTATTAAGAATAAAATTACGACCAAGAGAAAAAAAAAAAAAACTCACTAAAAAAAGTTTGAAATAGACATCTCTAGTGCGGTCTTGTCGAAACTTTTTTTCAACTTCAGTCCTTGTTTATATATGTTTTGTGATTCAACAATGAGTTTTTAAAAATCATGACGGGAAACTAGAGAAAAACACTGAAAGTAAAAATTACCGACCATCTTCTCAGTCAAATTAATCTTGGCCTTGCTATTCTTGAATTATCATTCATGGAGTGATTGTATTCATATTGGTTAGTTTCTTTTCTTTCTTTCTTTTTTACAAAAAATGGAGAAGGTTATATTAATAAAAATCCAGTGACACTTACGTAACGGAGTTCATTACAAATATCCTGGATAAACAGTTGAGTTGGTGAAGGCGAAGATTTGTCTTATGAATTCCTAACAAATTACTACAGACAAAAGTGAAAACTAATTATGAACATGTAATCAACCAGAATATTCTTTCTACAACAGTTAAACCTTCTCGTGACCAAGGTAAAAAAAAAAAGAAGCATTTAAACCTTCTCCAAAATTACTAAACTGCTATTATGAAATCATACCCCGCCCATGCCCCCATCGATGAATTACATGAAGACTGTTGTTATTGGCGGTGTTGGGTGACCGTAACCTTTTTAATATTTGATTGCCGTGCTAGGTTTCCAATCCTCAAGTTATCTTTGCTTAAATGTAGTCCTGCCGGGTTTTTTTTTTTTTCGTTTTTTTATTTAATATATATTTTCCCATTTATGGTCTTGGTATCTATGTCCTACTAATTATCTTCTGTTGTATCTCCCATGAAGAAGCACAAACACCTCGTCGGAGACTCGGAGATCATGTATCGGTGTCGAACATGTACACGCTTCGAACAATCTTCAGACACTTGTCCAAGCGTCAAATTAGAAGTGTCCTATTTTGTTTTTGTTTATATAATTGGACACCACAGGAAATTCTAGAACTCACTCAAGACACTCGCTAATTACTTCAGGCGCGTGAAACAAGATAGTATACTTGAGGTCTTACTTATGTCTCTTTTATGTGAGTGATGCAGCGCAGTCTCCTTTTACGTACGAAACTATTTGCAAGAAGAAAACACGAACACGTATGAATTAGAGGTACTCCCTCTTCAAAAACACAATATTTGAAATAAACCTCGTCTTTCTTTAATTCAATAATAACCAATCGTACCCTAAGGCTTACAATGAGTATAAATAGGGTGAAAGAAACCGTCAACAACTTAGGAAACAATTAGGGCCCGAATCACCCCCTAATCAAATAAAATACTCCCTCCGTCTCATTTTCATTGCCTATTTTCGTTTTTCATGTCATTCTTTCAACGCTTATATCTCCCAATCTATAACGTTTTTCATAATTTTAAATTTTTTTCTATTATAGATCTAATTGAGAACTATCAAATAAGATCCATATTGGATATTTTTGGAGATTCATATTGGAAGATATAAGTGTTGAAAGAATGGCACGAAAAACGAAAATGGACAATAAAAATGGGACGGAGGGAGTATGAAAATTACCGAAAACAAAAATTTTACTTTGATTAGGAAATCAAATACTAGAAAGAAATATAAGGTTGTCAAAACAAGCGCGGCAACTAAAATGGAATTTCCTATCATAAGTTATTAGCAATCTAAATATTACCATAAATAGCAAAATAGGCCTTTTGAAAGGCTGAACAGCATCAAACGGCCAAAAGTTTCCCTCTGGAGAACTTGGTCGCTCTTGATATGCGTCATAGCAAGTTGAAACGAGCTTGGAAAGGAACTAAGGTAAGATACTCTGTTTGGCTTCTTTTTTAAGAGTTTTATAATTATTTTGGTTATTAACTTATGTGAGAAGAGCACCTTTTAAATAATTTGCCTGGCATTATTTTTCTTTTTTTAATAGGTTCTTGGATTGTTGCAAATTTTAAATCTTAGTCACTCCCCAAAACTTGCAAAAACTCCAGATTTCTCGAGGATGCCCAACCTAGAGAAATTGGTTCTCAAAGCTTGCCCAAATTTGTTAAAGATCGATGATTGCAAAGGATAGAGTCACTGAATCTACAAAGGATAGAGTCACTGAATCTACATGATTGCAAAAACCTAAGAAAGCTTCCAAAAAATATTGGTATGGTAGAATCTCTAGTAGAACTAGATATTTCCGTTTGCTCAAATCTTATGGGGGCAATGGAGGAGCTGGGGAAGACTAATTCACTGCAAATGCTTAACGCAAGTGGAATGGAAGTTGTATCACAAGCATCTATTTGGCCTTGGGTTCCAAAACCAAGGGTACAAATGTCATTGGCCTTATCAAGCTCTTTGGTACGTATAAATCTTTATAATTGCAATCTCACTGACGATGCATTTCCCAGGGATCTCAAGCTGCCTAAGTTGCAGGGTTTATCTCTATATGGAAATCCAATTTCTAGCCTACCAAACTTCATTAAAGATGTTACAGGTCTTCAATCATTGAATTTATCATTCTGTCCAAAGCTCCAGCAGATTCATTGGTCAACGACCATCTTACAAAATCCGTACGTCGAATGGTGCGATGCATTGGAAAAAGTAACGTTTGAGACTGTGACCTATATTGAACACGTCATGCATACTTTTTCTGATAATTTATCGCAGATTGCGGGCGGTTTCAAGTTCTTACCCGTCAGGGAAGTTGATGTGGAAGTACTCCTCAACAATATTGGCTTCTTCAACTTGGATTCTATGGCAGATGTTCAGACTACCTTTTTGAACTGTCCGATTGGCAGATGTTCAACATTATTGGCCTCTCCCTCTCTCTCTCTCATGCATTTAACGGTTTGAACGATTGTGATCATGGATTTCATCTTCCCAGATAATGTATGAAGATAATACATTCAACACATTTTTTCGTGGGACAGAAGTTGCACATTGGTTTAGCAAGAAGAACGGTGGATCCACCATATCATTTATTGCGACCTTATCTCCTCATTTCGGCTTTTGAGGCTTGAATCTTTGTGCGGTGTATACACTTCCGGTGTATGCACTTGGGATCGAGAGAACTTATCAGCACCTACAATTTGAAATCACTAACAAGAGCAGGGGGCATGAAGACCGTCTACAGGTCAAGCTTCTTTGGCATTCTGGAAAAAGGAGGAGATGTGGTGTGGTTAAGCCATTCTTACGATGCAAATCTGTTGACTGAGGGTGATGAAATCGAAGTTTCGTTCATGATTATTGATGGACAAATTAAGGAGTGCGGAGTCCACCTTCTGTGTTGGGAAAACTTGGCCGCTGCAATCTGAACTGTTGACGAATCTCCACCAAATCTGTAATACGCTTCGAGTCACGACTATGTCACTTTCCTAAAGACAGTATTTGCCCCCACCAGTTGGTATGCAAAGGGTTACAGCAAATCTGCCTTCAAGATAAATCGAAGCCCGAACTCGAAGTTCTTTCCGTTTTCGTTTGCACTAACGAAACGGACAGAATACCTGCCTGAACGAATATAAGAACCGAGAATCACTGTATTCTATTTTCTGCAGCAAAACAGAACGCAGAATGAATGCTAGAAAATATAGAGAGAGATGTAGGAGAAATTCGGATTATTTTATGTCTCTGGATTCTGACAAGTAGTGGTCTAATTATAGGCCACTACGCACCCATTGAGAATGGGTACGCACCCGATCCAATCTGACCATTGGATCAGATCCTATGGTCTAGATCGATTAGTCACACCCAGTCACACCGAACAGGTGTACTGTTTCATTCACACCCAATCGGATTTAATCCAATCCGTTGGATCGTGCCCGTTCGCGATCGATGGCTGAGATTGCAACTCTTCGAACCAACGTACCCGTAGGCTCGAGTTGCACCCGATCGGAACCGTTCCGTGTGACTCACCTGCCACGTGTGCGACACGCGGCATGCCACGTCAGCGCCACCTTACCGCCAGTTCGCAATAAGAAATGGCGCCTACAAGGCGCCTAGCGCTAAATGCAAAGTGCAAAGTGCAAAGTGCAAAGTGCAAAGTGCGCCACACTGCCCACGCCGCGCGCGCGTGTGTACCGGCATTGCCGGTATGGCGATGCACCATAGGGCTGCACTACACTAGATCATTGTTTATTCATATTAGGAATGTTTCCTAATATATACCACTCCAACATCTCTCAACTATCCAATGTGGGACAAAACTCACAAAGAGAAAAAACAAGCATTCTATGGAAACAAGGAAATTTTACAAAACCAAAACAACGTCTCCTTTATTTTGAAAATCTCTAACATTCTGTACTTAGAAGAAGAGGAAGAAGTTTTCCAACACTTTAGCAGTATACCAACATTCATGGGATCCAAGTTTTTCTTTATAAATGCCGGATTCAGGTGCGAACCTTTTCTGCCCTTGTGCTTATATATGCATATTAACAGCAACATCTAGCTAACTCGTAGTGATGGTCTGTCTGGCTTGATTGACGTCCAATATATACGAGGACTTGAACAAACTATAAGTTTGCATAGGTTTCTTATTTTAGAAAGATAATGATAGAAAATTGAGACCTCTGAGATTCCAATATCAATATTGGAAATTGAGACCTCTGAGATGCCAATATCAATATTGGAGTATGTAAACAATTTAACCTCAATGTTCTTCATTTCTTGTGGAGTCGTTGTGCACAAGAAGGACCGAAAACCAAACACACACAAACATGAATCAACAAAGAGAGAAAAGTTTCATCCATTCATAAACCTGTTTAAAATATAAACTTGTTTTATTTTGAGAGCTATTAGTTGATTATGACTTTTTATATTTGTTGGTGGGAGTATTTTTTCAAGTAATATTGGTGAGGTATTGAAAGGTGTGAATTAGGCTAGTGAAAAGTCTAATAATATTGTTACCGGTGACAATGGGTGTAATGCATGATAATTAGAAGTAATTAAGTACATCTTGTTATTCTTAGAATATGCATGTAATTTAGTCTTTGGAAGTATGAGTGATATAATATTCCAAGTACTCCTATCCCATATTGTCTTCTTTTATTTTGTGAGTGTGTGCGCACGCGCGCTCTTGGCCTCTATCAAACTCAACTCCCGCTCTGTGGTGCACTCTTTCAATCTCACCGCACTTTATCACAGATCCACGCCTGTAGTACGCTACAATTACATGTATAAATAGGCACAAAAGGGAGCCTTGTATCCAACGGAAAGAAGATAAGGCGGCACACAGCCAATGACCATATCTTCAATGATCTGTTGCTTCTGTTCTCTGGGCTGCAAATTGCAGCTGACGTCTAAGGCTTCTAGAAGGCCACCCTTTTGGTCCATCAATTCTGAGCCAAATCCTCACAGAAGACATGTCGTGTACATTTACCGTTGGTTAGTAATTATTGTATGCAGCTACTTGGAGTCATGAAGCAAATGGGAAAATGCGTTTTAGGAGAATACTGACTGCAGATCAAAAAAAGATGAGAGGAGAATACAGACTGCAGTTGAAAAAAAGAGGAGAATACAGATATCGATGGGTGTGACTGATGACTTGCTCCAATGAAGCATCAAGCTGCCAAAAAAATTGGACATTCTGATCACTTACTAAGCCAATGAATCTCGAGGTTTTGTAGGCAAAGGACCTCTGAAATTTTGATGCATGAAATAAGAGAAGTTCGGGAACATCAAATGTGTATCATTTTTTTTTTCTACAATTGGAGCGGTCATATTCCACCGGAGGACTAATAAGATATTGCGGCGGATATGGGGAACATCACACCGAACACCTACCTACCTTCACAAAGAGCCTAGCTATGGGACAACTTCTAAAGCACATTCCTTATTGGATTTTTATTGAATAAAGGGAAAATGAGGGCCAATCATGTGTTTTGATAATTAATACCCGTCAAGAACATTTTCAGTATTAATTGGAAAATGACGGCCAATGACGTGTTTTGATAATTAATACCCTGCCAAAGACATTTTCAGCATTAAAAAATGTTCTTAACTTGTTTTTGGCGGATATTAATTATCAAAACACGTTATGGGTTGTTATTTTCCCATGAATAATGAATAAATGTCTTGGAAGAGATATTTGGGTAGATCAATGCTTGGATAGATGCATCTCTATCGAGTGTACGTAATACATATTGGGTTTTATCATTGGGCAAAGTGTGGCCTTATTTGTGGGCAGCCTTGTGTGAATGTAAAAGCAAGAAAAAGTAAGTAGAGAAAATTTTTTGCTGTCCCTTTTATACTCTCTCTCTCTCTCTCTCTCTCTCTCTCTCTCTCACACACACACACACACACACACACACACTTTGTCATTTTTGGCCTCCTACACCAGTGGGTCTATCCCACAAAATTCACCTTGTTATTCACCAAAAATCCGACAAGCTGAGCACAGATCATTGCCGCCTATATGTCGATCGTACGGAAATATTGTTGCTGAGAATTGATGGTCTCAATATCTCATAGTCATCTTTCCAATAATCCCATACCTTACAGCTATGCTGATCAATCTACCTTCGCTGTAATCTTTCGAAAAACTGAAGTTGCTTCCAAAAGCCTGTCGAAATTCAAAACCTTACTTTGCTCGAAAGCAGTGGCTCAAATATACCGCAAAGAAGCAGAACATGTAAGACTGTTGACTGTTGAACCATCAATCCCCCTAAAAATGCCCACAAAATTCCTATGCTCGAAGCTCATATCGTTTAAAAGTTTTACTCAAGAAAATCAACTACATAACCAAATATGGTGGAAGCATGAATCACAATGAATTGCGGAACAAAAATGGTTCGGTGGACAGTTGATATCTTCGTCCTCTCTCTAAATACAAGTACAATGATTCAAGCATTCAAAACTAACTGAGGCATTTTTCACAAACCTATACGATCTCAAAAAGAATACACCGAACATCTACCAAAAAAAATTTCATGACGGTTGTGAAAAACTCAATTTTGTCGTCTTCTAGTTCAAGCTTGGAAGTGAGGCTTACGGGAAAACCCTTCATCACTGTCTCAGGCTCTTTCTTCAACTAATAACAAAGCTTCAAGTTCCTCTCTACGCCGCTCTAACTCCTACAAAAGTCAAAAAGGCAATAGATTTAATGATGCAAATTCCTTAGAACACCAATTTATGTTTGAATGAACTGGACCCCTATCAATTGTGGACACCACTAGACTGCTATACGAAACCACAACTGAAATCAACTTAAAAGGCTATAATGCCCCATGTTGGAGGAATTCAAAGAAAGTACGAGGTAGGTACTCCCGACGATCAAAAAGCATCTTAAGTGGTCATCTTATTGGTTATCCAAACACTACAATAACATGTTGCAGCAAATCAAAATTGAAAAAAAAGAAGAATTCAGAAAAAATATTGTCCTAATTATTTTACAAAATATTAGGTAAACAGTGGCGGCTTCAGAAATTTTTAGTAGGGTGTTTAGAAAATTACCTTAACTCTACTAGTTGATCTATAATCAATAATATATGTACAAATTCCATACATTAGTATGAATAGTGCGGTCAAAATACATAACCTCTAATCTTAGAAAATTATCTACTAGACTACTACGCAAAATGAAAACTTATATATACATATATGTATTTGTAAAAAAAAAAAAATTATTTTTTTCTAAAGTTCTTGTATTGCATATTAGATAGTGTTTTGAGAATGGAGGGAGTAAGATTTTAATTCTGTTCTAGATGAGTTATACTATTTGTGCAAACATTAAACCGACTTCTTAATCCATTAATATCCCTTTGAAAGAAATTGTGGATAATAGTTGGGGCCGACCTCTTTAAAAGTATGCTATTTTTAGGATGATATGTTGTGATTTTCTATCATAGTCCTAAATTTGAAAGAATATTATTCAACTTAATTTTATAAGCTAACCAAACAGGAAAAAAATAGTTAATGTCATGAACAAGAAATTAACACATTTAGACTATCCGCAATATATAGACATGGAAAGAGAACGCAGATCGAGTATGATAGTTACACCAATATATTCTTCCTTTTCTCTTTCTTTTTTTCAATTTTTTTTACTATGATTGTGAGCTTTATGTGTTGTAATATTGCGTTAGGTGTACAAATACGAATTGCTTGGATTATTGGGTTGTAATTGGGTTGTGGCTCAGTGTTCAATTATTTTGGGCCTAGGTGTTCAAAACTATTAGAATTGAGTGTTCAAAAAATAACTAAACCAAAGTTACTACATGTATTCTAACAAAAAAAAAAAATTCTAAGGATGTTCAAGTGACCATGCATCCTTGGCTGTAGAGCCGCCTCTGCAGGTAAACCTTCAAGAAAGAGTGAATCTTTCATTCAGCGATGACAATACCAGGAGTAAGAAACTGGTGCAGGTCTTGGCACATGGGCCCCAAATTTATTTTTCATTAGGTAAAACAAGGAAAGAAGAAATCAGGGAAACCAACAGAAACTCCTAAAGCAGATGCCGTTGCTCAAGCTAATAAATCATGCCAACTTGCACAGGGACTGCATAGAGTTAACTGTGGTTAGCTAGATTATCTTCTGATCACTAGAATTATAGCTTCGACTAAGGAACGAAAATTGGCATTAAGCTAGGACACAGAGTACAGAAGCTAAAATAAGGGCACATTAAAGGGTTTATGGAGTTATCAAAATTATTGTGAAACCTTGGAAAAGGCTTGCTTTAGCCTTGCAAGGACTTGGGCCTCGTGTAATGTGCTAAACACATGACGGAGGTTTAGTGGACTTCAACCATCATAAATACAAATAGTTCAAATTATAAAGTTGATTCAAAAATTGTCCAAAAAAGAAATATATTGATCTAATGTCGTTAGCCACATGATTGGCCGGATAACATGTGTCAAAGATAATAGATGACTTGTTGACTGAACAAAATTAACTGTAAGATAAATTCAAGTATCAATCTCGACTAGTTTTACTTTGAGTATTAATAACTTTCACCAAAATATATCAAATGAAGGTTTAAGCTAACAACAAGGGCATCTCAGTGAAACTCATCATAGTGCACACTAACGGACCCAATCTCACTCTAGGGGCACTGAGTTGGAATCTTGTACTAACTAAGGATTTGTATAGTTTAGGAAGATCCAATGATAAGAGAATCAGGAAACGAAGAGCTTTCCTCCCTTACGTGCCACTCTGCATAACTGCACATGAAATATTCACCTCGTGCGGTTGCTACTCTTTCAGTTCTTTGAAAGTGTTTAGGTCCTTTCCCTTGTTTAAAAATTGAGGAAAGAAGGAAAAGATGGAGAAAGCTGGAAGATAATTTTATTTGTTCTTCTCTGCTTTTCCATGTTTCTTCTCTATTTCACTACCAATCAAACTATAGAAGGGAGAGTCTTTTAAATTCCTCCTCTTTCCTCCTACTTTCCACAGAAAATTTAATTTGTCCTTCTCTGCTTTTTCATGTTTCTTTCTCTTTTTTTCATCACCAATCAAGGAAGAGAAGGGAATTCTTTTTATTATCCTCCTCTTTCCTCGTACTTTCCATGGTTCCAAACACACCTTTAACCTCAATATTATATTAATATGGAAAGAATTAAAATTTCTTTTGGCGGGAAGACGACAAAAGTCCTACGTGTTTACCCACTCCGCGTGCGTTAAGGGATTGGATTCTGTACGTAGATACTACTCCCGTTCAAGTGATAATTAACCCGACTACAGAAATACAGAGCATATAGTACGTTGGGAGAGCCCCTCATCTACTTCTGCATTTTCTCCAAAATCAATGGCTACTTCGGAATCCCAAAAACCCTCCTCCTCCTCCTCTTCGAATCCCGAAAACAAAAGTAGATACGATATTCTCTTGAGCTTTAGGGGCCTAGACACCCGCAAAAAGTTCACCGATCATCTCTACCATACTCTCCTGCGCGAGGGGTTCCAAACATTCAGAGACGACGACAAGATCGAGAGGGGTCATGTTATCAAATCCGAGTTGGAGGAAGCAATCAAGAATTCTAGAATATCGGTGATTGTGTGTTGAAAATCTGGTCTTCAATATGATGAAAGTGATGGCGTCGTCTCTTTAAACTTGGAACGGTAGAAGTATTCGAGTCACATTAGAAGAACGCTATCCTAAAGATAGTATTTGCTCCCACCAAAAGGTGTGCACCAGGTTACTGCAAATTCGCCTTCAAGATAAATCGAATCCGAACTCTAGATTCTTTCTGTTTGCGTTTGCACAAACAAAAATAGACAGAATATCCACTATACAAATGTAAAAGAACTAAGAACTGATACTCTATTTTGAGAAATAACAGGCCTCGTTTGATTCGCGGATTGAAAATGATGGGATTAACAGTCCAAGGATTAATAGTCCCTGGATTATTTGTCCTGGATTAATTTCATCCCTAATTTCACCCAATCCCATGTTTGATTCGTGTAGGATTAATTATGGGATAAAGAATAATAATTTTTTAAAAAAAATTCAAAAACATTTTTCGAAAAAAGAAACTTTTGAATAATAAACATTTTAAAACAAATAATTTTGTGAAACATTTTTATTACAAAACAATTGGGGAAAAGTTTTTTTTTTTTGAACTAATTTTTGAAAACAAAAATTCTGAAAAAAGTTGAAAATCAATTTTCTGAAAGAAAAAAAAAACTAGTTTTTGAAACTTTTTTTGAAGAAAAAGGTTTTTTGAAAACATTTTTCAAACAAAATAGTTTTTGAAGTCATTTTTTGAGAAAAGAAAGTTTTAAAAAATATTTTTCGTATTTTTTTAGCAAAAATAATTTCTGAAAACATTTTTGAAAAACATGAAAGTTTTGAAAATGGTTTTTTTTTAAATTTTTTGTAAAAAAATTTTGAAAAATAAGAAAGTTTTGAAAAAATATACTCCGTATTTTTTTAAAAAAAAATTTCAAAACAATTTCTGAAATTAATATTTTTTAAAAACATTTTTGGAAATTAATATTTTTAAAATTTTTTTCAAAAAACATTTTCTGAAATTAATATTTCTGAAAATACTTTTTGAAATCAATCTCAATATCATTGAAGTATTTTTTAATACAATTCCTTATTTGTTAATCCTACTTAATCCCACCTCCCCCCCTAGGATTATTTAGTACCCCCCATATAGGGATAAAATTAATCCTGGGATTAATAATCCCGACAGTCATTTCGGGAACCAAACGTGGGATAACTCAGGATTAGGTATATTTAGTCCTATCCCAGGCAGTTAATCCACGAATCAAACGAGGCCGAGAATAAATTCTTTACACTGCCGGTGTAAACATTTGTTTCCTTCAAATCAATTGCATTGTGCCATATCGCCATGTTTAATTAATTAGGACCATTGTTTTGACACGTATCTCAATGCAATTAATTTGAAGGAAACAAATATTTACACCGACGATGTTAAGAATTTATTCTCATAACAGAATATCAGTTTGCCATTTCGAGGAAGAGAATGTATAGAGAGAAAGAGAGCAATTCAATATGAAATTTTCTGGTCCAAAAAATGACTTTACAAATGGCCTATTTATAGAATTATAAGCACTCTTGTATGAAATGTTGTGTCTCTAGTAAAAAACCATAAGGAATAATCATGTCCTTTGAAGACACCAGTTAGAAAAGATCATGTCTATTAGTATGCACCCTTTAAATAAGAAGGATCCTGCCTCTTGGAGGCACCCCATGTTTCACATCATTTCCTAGCAATCACATCTTTTCCGAATGAACACACCCCAATTCAATGGGTGTTACAACCATTTA
The DNA here is from genome assembly GCA_019656275.1 of Rhododendron kiyosumense. NCBI lineage: Eukaryota > Viridiplantae > Streptophyta > Magnoliopsida > Ericales > Ericaceae > Rhododendron > Rhododendron kiyosumense. The sequence goes on along the minus strand of BPLS01028723.1, from coordinate 73,838 downwards.
TATAAAGTCACAACTCATGTGAAAATGTGTAGCAACTTTTCACAAAATTCTCACTTAGTACCTTTCCAAAAAATTCCTAACTAAAATTCAATTTTATTTTGGAAAACTCCAACAATCCTCCACCATTTTCGAAATAAAGAATAAGAATTCTTGGTTCTCTCAAAGGCTTGTGCATACATGAATAGTATCTCACGACTTCAACCATCCACTTAGTGAACCATGTCAAAGCTAGTCAGGACAGCATAATAGACGTATCTTTGAACTAGTTGTACTCTAGTGCCAACCTTCCGAGGAAGCCATTACCTACGAGTCTTCCCCCTCGGTTATTGGTGGGTCCGCAATACCGCGTGATTTATTCCCACCACACTTGTGTACAAGGGCGGAGCCAGGATTTTCGTCCAGTGGGGTCGAAAATTGAACTATGTATGATTCAGAGTGCAAGAACGACGTTTTGAGAATTTTTGTGGGTAGAAATTATATTTTGACTCCTCTTTTTCCTAAGTACAAAACCCTTATATATGGGTTGGGGCGAAAATGAATTTTAAAGGGGGGTCAAATGAGTAAAAATTATACCAATCTCTAACAAAATTTGGGAGGCAGCGGGGTCGGCCGCCCCCCCTTGTCCCTTGCTCCCTCCGCCCCTGCTTGTGTATACATACACACTTGCAAAGGGAATTGGATCTCTACGTAGATGCTATAAATACTGTCCCTTGAGCCAGTCCACTACTCATCTCTGCATTTTCTTCAATCAATGGCTACTTCAGAATCCCAAAATTCCTCCTCCTCCTCCGATTTCAAAGATAGATACGACATTTTCTTGAGCTTTAGGGGCTTAGACACCCGCAAAAAGTTCACCGATCACCTCTACCACGCTCTAAAGCGCGAGGGGTTCCAGACATTCAGAGATGATGATGAGATCGACAGGGGTGATGTTATCAAACCCGAGTTGCAGAAGGCAATCACGAATTCCAGGACGTCGGTGATCGTGTTATCGAAGAACTATGCCAATTCCACGGCGTGCCTGCTTGAAGTCGAGACGATTCTCAAGCAATGTAAGAAGTCTGATCACTTCATTTTGCCCGTGTTTTATGAGGTGGATCCAGGGGAAATTAAGGAGCAAGCCAAAAATCTCGATTTCGGGAAAAAGAGAGTGACGGTTGAGCAAGTGAAGGGATGGAGTGCGGCGCTTAAAGAGGTTGCGAGCATGGCTGGGATGGTTTACCAAAATCAATCTAACGGGTAATTTAGAGATTATCTCTCCCTTTTATGGCAATGGGGCGTCGGATTTTGCGTCCCCCAAACCCACCCCGTTCTATATCGAATCGGAGTCGGAGCGGGGGAAATCGGGGAGGTGTCGGGGTCGGGGAAAAATCGGGTCCCCATTCACCATAATAATTTGACTAGTTTTGTTCTTTTTAGAGTGTTTTCAAAAAAAAACACAAGATATTGATGATTGATGAGAGTTGAAAAAAATAGAAATAAAAAAAACAAAGACATAAATTAGTGTTTTATTAATTGGTATATTGCTCTTATTATATCAAAACAATGAAATTTATTTAGACATATACATACAAAAATATAAATATCTATAATCGGGTTCGGATCAGGTTAAAACGGGGCGGGGGAAGCAAATACCATACCCGCCCCATTTGCCTATTGGATCGGGGCGGGGAGGTCGGAGGCGGGGGCGAATCGGAGGTAATTGCCATCGCTTTTACTATCGTATACAAAGTTGATGAATGTAGTCATTCGTTATGTTTTAGTTTTACTTTTATACGTGCTTCTATGCTAACAACTTAATTCTTGCCATATCGATCTTTTCCCAATATATCCTCTCGGCATCTATATGAGTATTGTTTTGTCTCGTTTCCTATCCTATGAAGCAGCACGGACACCACATCAGAGGATTATCGGTATCTGATGCGGCAACGCCTCCGCTCTTCCAACAATCCTCGGACACTTGTCCAATACTCTAGACCACGCTCAGTACACTCGCGAGTAGGGGTGTGCGCGCATGTGTCCATCCATATCGGGTGTGCACGTGTCCATCCATATCGGGTTCGACAACCAAACCAATGTCGTCGGGTTCTCAAAAATTTCTACGCGTTACCAACTGTTATTCTGTGGGAACTTGATCGTTCGTCATCGTTGGGCTGTCGGTCGGACCCCTGGGTTTGCCATGTGAAGCACGAAGATGTTTTATTAATTTGAACAGAATGAGTGTAATCTCTGATAAATTTTTGAATCAAAAAAATTAATCCTCGATTGAACGGCGAGATTTTGAGGGACAGACTTATCCTTTCTTGTATAATTATCCTTTCTTCCTAATTTGTATTTAAGAAAGATAATTTTCTATGAGGAGATTATAATTTTTATATCACTAGGCCACTTAATCAAATTGGACAGACTTAATATATAACTAAAAATTTCAATATTTTCGCACAAGCGACCATGTGATAGGGCCATGCATATGTAGCTTTTATGTTTGACCTATAGACACCTAGCAACAATTGATTGTATTCTCACTTTTTCTCTCGACTTTTTATGGTTTGGTTTTTTTTTTTTTTTGGTTTAGATTTTGAGGGAGATTTTAGGGGTACTAAATGGAGAGAGATAAAGAAATAGGTGAAATAATTGAAGGGAAAATTTATTGAGAACCGTGCTTAAAGAAAGGGGGGTGGTTTAGGAAACCTAAACTGAAACTAATGTGGGGGACCATCTCACCATCAAGTAGTGCAGGCACATTTAAAGTAGAAGCAAATCTTTGTATGAGACATAAAAGGGCGTAGTCCATGAGATTAAAGGACATGTGAAACGGCACGAGCTGGTCTGGATCTCCAATAAGAGGTTTTACTGTCTCCTAGTCCTAGTTATAGTTAATGAGCTACTCTCCAGTGTTCAACCTTATTAACGTTAAAAGCTTTATGAACTTTCTGAGTTTATTGTAGTTATTTGTGCCATTTACTGTCATGCATAACTATCCCCAGAAAGGTCCACCATTCATGCACATTGAACCCTCAAAAGGAATTTTGATGGTGTGGAAAGTAGTTAGAAATGATAGCCTTTACTTTTGTAGTTTGCAACGTTGGGAGTGCAGGGAAAGTGATGCGACTCATGATCAAATCCTTCAGTACATAGTTTTTGATTTGCGGGGTTGTGCATAGAACGTCTTTGTATGTGGCCTTCATGTTTTATTTTAGTGGCATCTACTTGGTTCCTTCCTTTTAAAAAAATCTCATTCTCACTCACTATTTTTATCCTGTCTTTCACACTTAATTTGCTTCCCATGGTTTACAATACAAACACACACATCTATTTATAGGTAGATTTCCTAGCTGAAATCTCCTCTCGTGAATGACCTCTCTATTGTTGGTTCTCATTCAATCACCTTATAAGTTGTGGAAGCCTTCATCAGATGCCCAACTACTTTGGAGGAATTCACTTTGGAGGTCTTAATGGTGGTAATTTTGGTTTACTTTTTCATCAAACCAAACAATTAAAAGCTTTATGACCCTTTTGAGTTTATTTTACGTAGTTCTAATCCAACCCTTATTCTGCAATTTGTCCCGTTTACAACTGCCATGCATACCCCAGAAAGCTCCACCATTCACCTTGAACCCTTAGAAATGAAAGCCTTTTCCATTTTAGTTTGCAAAGTTGGGAGTCCAGGGGAAAGTGATGTTACTCTTGATCAAATCCTTCAGTTCATAGATTTCTTTCACATGCGTGACTGTGCATAGGACCTCTTTGTTTGTGGCCTTCGTTTTGTATGTGGGTGGCATCTACTTGATTGCTTCTTTTTAATGTACCCTTCCTCATACAGATTAAAAAAAGAAAATTAGAATTAGCGTAAGACATTTGAGTAATCATTTCTACGGATATCTACATAGAAATTTGATTTTTCCTTTCAAATCTTTTTTGATCTTACTTTGCTTCATTTTTCATATATTGAACTTTTAGGTATGAAGCCGATTTCATTGAGGAAATTGTTGGTGAACTCAAAAGCAAGCTAGTTGGCAACCACCTTAGGGTTGGTGACCATCTAGTAAGTATGGATTCACGAACCAAGCGAGTTACTTTGTGGCTAAAAGACAGGTCCACCAGGATTGGCATTCTTTTGATACGTGGAATGGGTGGAATGGGGAAGACAACGATTGCTAAAGTTGTTTTCAATTCAAACCATGGTAGATTTGATGCTGCCTGTTTTCTTCAAAATATTAGTGAAGTTGCCAAAGCACACAATGGATTAGTTCGTTTGCAAAGGCAACTTCTTTCAAATATTTTAAAAAAAGAAGAGCGCAAAGTAAACGATGTTGATGATGGATGTAGGAGGATGGAGTATGTATTAAGGAACAAAAGAGTTCTTCTTGTCCTTGATGATGTGGATCAAATGGACCA
>BPLS01028723.1:54163-69040 GCA_019656275.1 Rhododendron kiyosumense | reverse complement strand
TATACTTTGTGAGGATGGAACAAAAGAATCCCATTAACATTGTGACTGGCATAATTATTTGTGAATCGTGATCATCTTTTTAATTTCTATCAAATTGTCTTGTAAGCCGGTGGATTCTTGCATCTATTGATCAAGATAGATGTAATATGATTGAGTATGAAATTGTTCTTCCATTTCTCTTCAAGAATGAACATAATTCGGAGGCAAACTTATGAACCAGGAAAAAGCAGTTCTAGTAAAAAGAATGAGGGAACAATTTTAACTTTAAAGCCTCATCCAAATCTGCTTCACCTATTTGTAGGCAAAACCTTCCAACATGTTCTATGGTTGATTGATTTTCTTCTCCGTTGAAAAGAACTAAGTCTGGGATTCCATAATGCCTAGGAAAAGGCACATTATCAACCCAATTTGGATACGGTTTCGTAAACATAGGTTTTTCAATCCTTTGTAATCCAGGACCATACATGTCTTGCATAATATTCATAAGTTGAGCCCTCAAATAGGGCTCCTGTATTCTTCCTGTTTGATTTGGGAGAAAAGGAATTTCAGGCCTAACATCATACCCATATGGGTAATCTTGTCTTCTTATGTTTGGTGGATCGTACCCATAAAGATTTGGATCACCATTAGCCATGTTTGGAATGTTTCTGTTATCATTCCTAAAAACATTTGTATTAACATTTTGCCCTCAAGTCCTTATATTTGGGATACTGTTTCCATTGCTTCCAACCTCTATTCCCATTGGGATTGTGGTTGGCATATTTTGATAAAAACTTTGATTTTGACCATAGTTAAAATTATTTGGAACTCTAGTCATTCCAGTAAAAACGTTTTCAAACGTTGGATTATCGAATACCTGTGTAGAAGGTGCTTCAGTAGTCTGATTGGCATATCTACTGGTCTGTCCAGGGTTAACATTTATGTTAACTGGAACTTCCACCGTTGGTTGGTTTTGTGCCATTGTTGCTTTAAACATAGCCATCAGTGTCTTGGCTACTTCACTCTCTGGATCATTTAAGACCCTTACAAACTATTGAACCAAATCAAACGATTCAGTCTCTGAGCCATTTGGTTGGCCACCCTCTGGAATCCTCTGATTTGGATTCACTGCATTAATTTCATTTGCATCACTTCCACCATTAGCATTGGCAGAATTGTTATCATTACTACCATCTACTGGCAATTGATTCATAGTCTTTGGTGCCATTGCTCACTTCCAAATTAGTAACGAGCCCTCCTTCTAGCGCCAAAATTGTTATCTAATTTTTTGATTTCCTCCCAATCGACGGGGAATCGATGGGAAATTGTATTTGTGGTTTGCTGGAATATGGAGTGTGAAAAGTGGAGTTTGGTTCCTTGCCGTTTTCAGGACTTCTTTGGAAATAAACAATGAGTGGATGAAGTATGGAAGAAGATTAACAAAATGGACTTTATTAACCCTCAAAGTAGAAGAACAATCAATTAAGATGATCGAGTGAACAATTACAAGTTAAAACTACTCATAGAAAAGAAAAGATAAAGACCTGTTGGCGTTGTTTGTGCGTTTTGAAACCGTCTTGATCTTGATTAAAACTAGGGACCTTCTTGAGTTTGAATTCAAATCTTCCCTCCAAGATGGCAGTTAAAGCTCTTTCACATTCTGGTAAAAATAACTTTGTCAACTGCTGAATGATCCCACGTCTGAAAAACTGAATCTTTAATCGTGGTTAACCACCCCCTTTGATCTTGGAATGATGGGTCTTGACCCCTTTGACATTTGTCACCTGATCGATGGACCAAATAATTTCCAACATATAAATAAAATACGCCACGTATTGGCCAATCGACGGGTAAAATGATCCTAAAACTTTCCATAGTTTTATAATCAATTCAATTTATTTAATTCAATCTTACTTAATTATGGGAGTCCATGTTATTCTTTATCTTTCCAATCTCACCCCTGCCACGTGTCGTCTAATCGACGGGTGAAAGGAAAATCACAATTATGGTACAAACAGTTACATTATATCTTTTTCACCGGAGTATTTTTGTTGACAAAAACATGGCCGTCCGTGCTTTTAATTTTTAACTGCTTCCCCATACTGTTCCCACTTCCCAGCTTAATGCTAATTTTCTTCTTTAGTCGATGCTATAACTGTAGTGATCAGAAGATAAACTAGCTAACTACAGTTAACTCCATGCAGTTCGTGTGCAAGTTTCTTGTTACTTTTGTTTCCTATAATCGATGTCATGATTTATTAGCTTAAGCTACGGCATCTGCTTTAGAAATTTTTGTTGGTTCCATTGATTTCTTCGTTCCTTGTTTTGCCTTATGAAAAATAAATTTGGGGCCTATGTGCCAAGACCCGTACCAGTTTCTTACTCCTGGTATTGTCATCGCCAAATGAAAGATTCTCTCTTTCTTGATGGTTTACCTGATATTTTCATTTTCCCAATTCTTATTTTTTCTCAAATTTGATTTGCTGTAACCCTCCGAAACCAGATGGTCTATTATCATCTGACTATGACGATATTTTCTGCATACGATTTCTCTAACAAAGCCAGGTAGTAGGCAGCCATCATACAACTGTGGTGCTGAAGTGGTCTCCATTGTTGTTTAAAGGTTAAACTAAGCTCTATTTCTGACTTGGTTCCATGACATTCAGTTCAGTAACTCTTGTAACATTGGGAGTACTTAGTTTGTATTGTCTTTGGATTCCTCGAACATAAGGCATTATAAACTTTTAAATTGACGTCGCTTGTGGTTTTATATACCAGTGTAGTGGTCGTCCACAATTGATATTTATTGACTTTCTTTGGAATTTGCATCATTGAACCTCTTGAGTTGTCAACTTTGCAGGAGTTAGAGTGGCGTAGAGAGGAACTTGAAGCTTTGTTATTAGTTGAAGAAAGAGCTTGAGACAGCGACAAAGGGTTTTACACATAGGCCGTCACACTTCCGAGCTTGAACTGTAAGACTACAAAATTGAGTTTTTCACCATGGTTATGAATTTTCTCTTTTTGTTTAGGTTCGTTTCTTCTGATCGAGTGTTGTTTTTTTTTCGAGACTTCGTACCTTGACGGGGTGAATTGTAAAAATGCCTCGTTAGTTGTGAATACTCGAATAGTGCTTGACTCATTGTACTTGTATTCAGAGAGAGGATATCATATAACAATTGTCAACGTACTGAACCATTTCTATTCCGCAATTCATCGTAATTCATGTTTCCACCATAGTTGGTTTTGTAATGGAAGTTCTTCAGCTGCTACTGTTAAACAGATATGAGCTCAGAGCATAGGGATTTTGCTGGCTTTTGTAGGTCTACCAATGGTTCAACAGTCTTAAATTTTCTGCTTCTTTGGGGTTGTATTTCAGCCATGACTTTCAAACCAAGCAAGGCTTTGAATTTCGATAAGCTTTTGGAAGCAAGCAAGTGTTGCATTCTGAAGACCTCTCTTTATGCTAAAACTCACAAGTCCATCTCACCAGCAATATTTCGGTTCGATCTCGATCGACATATAGGCGGTGATGACCTGTGCTCAGTTTGTTGGCTGTAAAACATTTTGCTGGATTTTTGGTGAATAACGAGGTGAATTTTGTGGAATAGCCACACTTAACCCAATACGTATGACAAGCATGGGAGCCAGATCCTCTATCTGCATCAGGCTTTTGCCAACTCATCCTAATGCTAATTACATTTGTAAACAAATATTAACACTATCGGTGTAAATATTTATTTTCTCAAAATCAATTACATTGCGCTACGTTGCAAATCCAATCAATAAAACATTGCGACGTGGCATATATAATTGATTTAAAGGAAACCAATGTTTACACCGGCGGTGTACAAAATTTAATCTCAATTATTACACTTGACCAAGATGCATTTATCCGAGCATTGACGCACCCAAAATATCTCTTCCATGCACCGTCAGCTTATCCAAAGACATATTAATTCATTAGAAATTATTTATTCTAATACATGCAGCTTGTAACTCCACAAAAGAATGCCACCCATGTGCTTAGAGATTGTTCAATAGCTTGGCTGTTTGTGAAGGTAGGCGTTCCACAAAAGAAACACGTTTGATGTACCCAAACTTCTCTCATTTCATGCATCCGAATTCAGCGGTTTAACAAGTGATCAGGTTGTACAAAATTTGTAGGAGCTCGATGCTTCATTGGAGCAAGTTGCCAGTCGGCTTCCACAGTATGTGACTGTATAAGCCCCTGGTGCTTCTGCATATACACATAATTTGTAACCAGTGGTAAATGTACACAACACATCTTCTGTGAGGATTTGGTTCATAACTAATGGAACAAGAAGAGGACTGTATATCATCCACTTCTTATGAGGACCTTTGCGACGTCCTTAAGTGCGGACCTCCCTTTCCCGATCAAATTTCGATGATCCAAACCGTTCAATATGTGTAGAACGTGATTTTAAGGGTAACATAAAAATCAGCAATAAATATGACCAGGAAGTGCTTGATTTGTACAGTTTTTTAACTGAACCGTTCAATGAAAACTGCTCGGATGAAGCCTTTTTTCGTCATATTTTTTTCTAATTTCTCGCGGAAACCCTTAAAATCACGTTCTGATCACTTTGAGCGGTTCAGATTATTAAAATTTGATCGGGATCTATGAGGTCCGCATATAAGCCAAGTAAATATGTATGAGCATGGACTATCAATAGCTAGAAAAGGTTCGCACCTGCATCAGGAGACAAATTTGGATCCCATGAGCGTTGTAGAGTGCTAACGTGTTGGACCACTTCTCCCTGATCTTCAAAGTACAAAAGGTGGACTCCACACTCCTTAAAATGTTCGCTACTTTTATTATCGCTGAAAGAAACTTCCACTTCATCACCCTCTGTAAACAGATTCGCTTTGAAGCAATGGCTTAACCATACCATATCTCCACCTTTTTCCGGAACGCCATAGAAGAATATCCTAAAGACAGTCTTCCTGCTGAGTCTCTTGCTTCCGATTTCAAAGGAAAAAGCAATAGGCCAGTGTTGTACATCGTCCACTATATCGTCCGGAAATGTATACACCGCACAAAGATTCAAGCCTCGAAAACCGAAATGAGGAGATAAGGTTGCAGTAAATGATATGGTGGATCCACTGTTCCTCTTGCTAAACCACTGTGGAACTTCTCTCCTTGGAAAAAATGCGTGGAATGTGTGATCTTGATACAGTATCTAGGAAGAAGAAATCCATGGTTATGACCGATATTTAAAAACTTTATATCCATCTCAAGACCAATTGGCAATGAGTGGAGAGGTCCCATATATTATTAAGTGATCATCCATTCCACACCCAAGCAATGTGGGACTCTATTTTCTTAACATTCCCCTCACGTGCAGTCGCGTTTGAGGTCTGTCACGTGTGGCCACCTTTTGAGTCCTATCATGGTGCAGCATTTTTGTTGGTCTGTCATCGTGGGGTGTGGATTGTGAATTTTTATAAAATGTGGAGTGGAACGGGCCACTTTTTGGGTGCTATCATCGTGCAACCTTTTTGCTGGTCTCTCATGAATTTTTATAAATGCGAGAGAGAGAGAGAGAGAGAGAGAGAGAGAGAACCTGAATGGGAACCACGTCACCGTACATTCCCGAATAGAAGTTCACAAGTTTAGCCTCAACATCTGCCATAGAGTCCAAGTTGAAGAAGCCAATACTGTTGAGCAGTTCCAAATCAACTTCTCTGACGGGCGAGACCTTGAAATGGCCCTGAATGTGATTTAATTTACGGCAATAATTATGTACGATGTATCCAGGATTGAATCCCGTCTCAAATGTTATTTTTTCCAATGCATCGCAAAAATTGACATCCAGAGTGTCTAAGCTGGTCGATGGCCATAGAATCTGCTGGAGCTTTGAACACTTTGATAAAAACAAGGTTCGGAGACTTGTATGATCTTTAATAAAGTTTGGAAGGCTAGAAATTGGATTTCCATGTAGATATAAATGCTGCAACTTGGAGAGCTTAAGATCCCTGGGAAATGCATCGTTAGTGAGATTGCAGTTAGAAAGTTCTAAACGTACCAAAGAGCTTGGTAAAGAGGCCAATGACATTTGTACCCTTGGTTTTGGAACCCAAGGCCAAATAGATGCTTGTGATACAATCTCCACAGTAAGGACACGATTTATATCCATTAATCCACTAGCCTTGAGCACTTGCAACGATTTCATCTTCTCCAGCTCCTCCATTGCCCCCATAAGATTTGTGCAGCCGGAGATATCTATTTCCACAAGTGATTCTACCATACCAATATTTCTTGGAAGCTTTCTCAGATTTTTGCAATCTTGTAGATTTAGTGACTCTATCTTCTGTAGTTCTACGATGGATTCATGAACCTCGAACAAACTTGGACAAGCTTTGAGAACCAATTTCTCTAGGTTGGGGATTCTCGAGAAATCTGAAGTTTTCACCAGTTTTAGGGAGTGACTGAGATTTAAAATTTTCATCGATCCAAGAACCTATTCGGAAAAGAAACATAATGCCACACAAGTTTAAAAGGCGCTACCTATCAAAAAAAAAATAAAAATTAAAAGGTGCTATTGTCACACAAGTTAATAAATGTAATAATTTTAAAATCGTAAAAAGAGAAGCAAAACAGAGTATCTTACCTTAGTTCCTTTCCAAACTTGTTTCAAGTTGCCTTGTAAGTTCCTCGTAAAAAGGAAAACAGAGTATCTTACCTTAGTTCCTCGTAAAAAGGAAAACAACGCCAATACAACCATCGTAATCTTTTGGGAAATGCCTTGTAAGTTCCACAGAGTTTTACACCACTCATCTTGAGTAGTCTCAAATTATACATATTCTCAAATGTATTTGCTTCAATGTTTGAATTTCTCACCATGTTCATGTCAAGTGCGAGGCCTTCAATTTTTTTCGTACCCTTGGAAGAAAATGAAAAACACAGAAACACTAGTTAGATACTAACAAGCATGTGCAAAATCAGTACACACAACCATGAGAAACATGTTTCTTACAATTTTTTCGAACAAAATGTCAAAGGACTCCTCAGAACGCCAAATTCTGCTACGCTCCTCAGCATAATTAGATTCACGGGAAACAATCTGCTTTCCCATGTCTTGGAGTAATTGATGCATTTGAAGCTTCTCATTCTCAATTGTTAAGAGATTTCTGTTGACAAGATTAAGAATTCCAGCAAGTGCAGAATAATCACATCGCTCTAGTATTTTGATCGTTTCACTTTTCTTCTTTCCAACAAAGAAAAAAGCTATGTCCAGGAATAAAATTTTATCATTGTTATCTTTTAGAGAATCATAGCTTATTTCAAGTTTTCCCAAAATGGTGTTATCAGAATCTGCTTGCAACTTATGTAAATCACTTTTCCATACATCTATGCTTTTCTCTCGACAAGAAGACCCCAATACTTGAAGAGCTAAAGGAAGCCCATCACAGTAATTCACAAACCTTTTTGACAAGGCCACATGACTTTGAATAGGGCGTTTTTGTCTAAAAGCGTGCCAACTGAAAAGCTCAAGTGATTCATCATCAGATAATTTTTCAAGCCAATACACATCATAAATTTCATCAGAATTCTTCATCAAGCTATTGAGCCTAGTGGTTATGATAATTTTACTTCCCTCAGAAAACCAATCTTGTTTGCCAGCTAATGCAAATAGTTGGTCTATTTGATCCACATCATCAAGGACAAGAAGAACTCTTTTGTTCCTTAATACATACTCCATCCTCCTACATCCATCATCAACATCGTTTACTTTGCGCTCTTCTTTTTTTAAAATATCTGAAAGAAGTTGCCTTTGCAAACGAACTAATCCATTGTGTGCTTTGGCAACTTCACTGATATTTTGAAGAAAACAGGCAGCGTCAAATCTACCATGGTTTGAATTGAAAACAACTTTAGCAATTGTTGTCTTCCCTATTCCACCCATTCCACATATCAAAAGAATGCCAATCCTAGTGGAGCTGTCTTTTAGCCATGAAATAACTTGCTTGGTTCGCGAATCCATACTTACTAGGTGGTCACCAACCCTCAGATGGTTGCCAACTAGCTTGCTTTTGAGTTCACAAACAATTTCCTCAATGAAATCGGCTTCATACCTAAAAGTTCAATATATGGAAAATGTAGCAGAGTAATATCAAAAAAGATTTGAAAGGAAAAATCAAATTTCCATGCAGATATCCGTAGAAATGATTACTCAAATGTCTTACCCTATTTCTAATTATCTTTTTTTAATTAGTAAGAGTAAGGATACATTAAAAAGAAGGAATCAAGTAGATGCCACCCACATACAAAACGAAGGCCACAAACAAAGAGGTCCTATGCACAGTCACGCATGTCAAAGAAACCTATGAACTGAAGGATTTGATCAAGAGTAGCATCACTTTCCCCGGACTCCCAACTTTGCAAACTAAAAAGGAAAAGGCTTTCATTTCTATCTAAAGAGCTTCCCAAACAATCAAAATGCCTTCTAAGGGTTCAAGGTGAATGGTGGAGCTTTCTGGGGTATGCATGACAGTCGTAAATGGGACAAAATAGCAAAAGAAGGTTTGGATTAGAACTCCGTAAAAGAAACTCAAAAGGGTCATAAAGCTTTTAATGTTTGGTTTGATGAAAAAGTAAACCAAAATTACCAAGCCATTAAGACCTCCAAAATGGATGCCTCCAAAGTAGTTGGGCATCTGATGAAGGCTTCCACAACTTATAAATAGATGTGTGTATTTGTATTATAAACCATGGGAAGTAAATAAAGTGTGAAAGACAGGATAAAAAGAGTGAGATCGATTGAGAGTTTTTTAATATTTGTAATTGTGAGTTTGAAGCTTATGTTAGCATAGAAATATATAAAAAACAAAACAAAATGCAGGACTATATTCAAGAAGTAGTTAATTATCCATTGCCCGACATGTGGTGCTGCAACCCCTGCTTTCACCACATATTTGTGTGAACTGTATGCACTTTTTGGTGGGACCACACGAATGTATGATGAAAAGAGGTGTTGGGGCGCCACTTGTCCTTTACATTTTAACAAAATGTAAAGGTCGCAACAAATGCATTACCAGCATATAAATAATTGTGTCTCAGCTTCCAAAGATTCCTAAAGCAAATTTGTGCCTTTGTATTACTACCTTGTTATAGTAGTTTGTGAGGAATTCATAAAACAAATATTTTGCCTTCATCAAGTACTCAACTGTTAGTCATATGCTTGCGCAATCAAATTTGTGCTTTTCGTTTTATAACTCAAGTGTCCCGTCTACTAGCAAGGCTCAATTGAAGCCAGAGTAGAAAATTTCTGTATGGACTGGTCTCAAATTCTGGGGGACCAATCCCGCCGTTTACTAGCGGGGCTCAATAAAAGTCGGGACAGACCCATATGAATTGGCTCCAAATCCCGGGGACCAATCCCACTAGGGGCGGAGCCAAAAATCTCACAGTAGCCTGTAGGGTCAATATTTAGATATATAACTGATCTTCTTCTTACTCCCTTTGTTCCTAAATAAATGTCGGTGTGCAAACTAGGCCTTTAAAAAAATTGAACTTTTTTTTCACAACTTAAAATAAGTACTACAACTAGAAAACTATTAAATTTTTGGCATTTTAAAACTGTAAAAGAGGGAAAAAAATCAATTTTATTGAGAATATGTAAGAGATAATTAAGGAGATAACTTTCTTCTATTTTAGTATAGTTAACATCAATCCCATCAATCCATGAATAAATCTCCAATCTAGTATCTATCTCTCTATTTTAATATATAAAAGGAGATGAGATTTTGGTGTGACCTATTTTTTAAGCCGTGTTACAAAAGTGTTTTTCACTTTTGTCCCAAATAAATTAGGAAAATGACTTTGCCACTTGCTTTTTTGTTAATGTCACTCCCCTGCAAGTGTATTTTTGCACTAAAAATACAATTGCAGGAGAGTGACGTTAACAAAAAAGGGAGTAACAAAATCAGTAGCAATAAATTAAGTATTTACTCCATTTTTTCCAATGGCACAAACTTACTGTTAGGGTAGAAACGTAAAATCTCCCCACCCCAAACCGCAAGAACCCACGTTCCCACTTCCCCTCTCAATTTTCTGCTTCCAAATAACACCTATCCCTCAGTTCAAAACAAACAGAGCACCTATCCCTAAAATTTTCCTGTACCAACTAATCTCTTACATCTTAAGCATCAAAAACAAAATAAAAATCTCTTACATCTTAGATAGAGGAAATCAAACGAGAGAAAGAACCTGCATTTACTTTTTATTGTTTCTAATTGAACTTTTGTAAAGCTCAGAACTTTAATCCAAGCATTTGTTCTGTTATATTCAATTTCTAATTTGGAATCTATTACAGTATATTTCATGACCGTTAGTGCGATTTTTTCTGTGTTCTTTTTTCTTTAAGTTTTATGTATGAGAAATGAAGGTTACTGATTTTTGGCCCTTTACTGTGAATAGATGAAATTGATAATAAGACCCATTTTAGTTTTGTTTCCTGCCTTCTACTTGCACATCTCACAAATAGGTACTTTTGCCTACTTTTACGCGCACACATCATGTGAAGAACCGGCCACAAGTGGAATTTGCCAATGGTGCGATGCTAACTTTGTTGTTGTTTATTCGTTACAATAAGATAATACTAGAGGCCGGGCACATGTAGTATCGCATAAGTCGGATTTTGACAAAATTTGCGAAAATTAGATCAAACAATAAACGAGAAGATATTCGATCAAACACTAAGTGGAAAGTTGTGATGCATATTTTGTCAAAATCCGACTTGCACACGGCCTCTAGTATGCATAATAGTAGAAGGGGAGTTAATCATAAAATTACCCATCAGATTCCTTCTGGAAAACCATCCCAGCCATACTCGCAACCTCTTTCAGCGCTGCACTCCATCCCTTCACTTTCTCAGGAGACACTTCCTTTTTTTCGAAAACCAGATTGTTTGACTGCTCCTTGAGTACCGAAGGTTCCACCTCGTAAAACACAGGCAAAACGAAATGATCCGACTTCTTACAGAGTTCGATAGTAGTCTGGAGTTCAAACAGACACGCCGTTGAATTAGAGTAGTTTTCTGATAACACGATCACCGACGTCCTGGAATTCATGATTGCTTTCTGCAACTCGGGTTTGATAACATCACCTCTCCCGATCTCGTTGTCGTCTCTGAATGTTTGGAACCCTTCGCGCATCAGAGCGCGGTAGAGGTGATCGGTGAACTTATAGCGGGTGTCGGAGCCCCTAAAGCTCAAGAAAATATCGTATCTACCTCCGGGATTCGAAGAGGAGGATGAAGGGTTTTGGAATTCCGAAGTAGCCATTGAAGAATGCGGAGCTTCGTTTTTTGTACAGAGCTTCAGCTACGGAATATGAGTGGAGTCAACGCCCTGTATTTATGGCTCTTATTAAACTTTTTAGTCCTCAGAGTATTTATTTTGTTTCATTTTGGTACTCAATAAAAAGATTGGAGAAATTTAGTCCCCTAGGTTTCAAAATGTGTACCAATGTAGTCCCCCACCCCTCACATCGTTGCCGCAGACGTTAAAACAAGGGGCACTCTTGTCTTTTCCCCACCCCAAACCCTCTCAACCTCTGTTCAACCCAAAAACTTTACCAAATCTCAACCCTATTCAACTCTCTCGTCCCAGAAAAGAATCAAAAATTGGTCTCAATCCGTTTTTTTTTTTTAATTCAAGAATGGGATTCTTTACCGTGGAGCAGGAAAGGACCACTCTGTTTGTGGACCCATCAAATAATTGAGCTCGAGCTCAGCTTTTCTAAAATCGAGATGCTTGAGCTCGGTGTGCTTACTAAAAAGATCCTTTACGGGTAGAGTTTGTACAAACAAGCTGAACTTTTTAAAATGGGTTGAGTTACAAATAACTCGAGCTTGACTTGTTTATTGGACGAGTTTAAAACTCTAGTTTGGGCTTGACTCATTTATTAATGAGTCAAACCCATAACAAGCCGAGCTTCAAACTACTCTTGAATTTATGGTTCGTTTGTAGCCTTACTCGGTACATGCCTCTGCTGGCACTGTCTTTTTTGTTATTTTCTTTTATCTTTCAGTAGATTTGGGTAAAACTTTGCATCACATCGTTGGTCTTGATGACTGGAGTCAACATGCACAACATATTCGACAAGAGGAACAAAATCAACAGTGTAGATCAAATAATGAATCCCAGAGTAACCCACCCATGGGTTGTTAACATAGTAAGAGTAAATTTGTGCTTGCAATATAGCAGGGTTCGATTCCCCTGGAGGCAAATCATGATTTAAATGGGGGGCCATAGCGGTGGGTTGCTGTGCTAGTCTCCCCCGAGATTTGGATTGCGCAGTCGAGTTCAATTGTGGCTCAGCTGCAAAGTTGATCCTCAGTTACCAAAAACAAAAACAAAAATCCCGGAGTGAGCCTCATAATTGGTGCATAACACACACCCTCAAGCCCACATGACCACGCAAGCTAAACGTGGAGTTGCCACAGTTGTTGTAAAGGCGAAAAGAATACGAGTACATACATTTACCTACATCCGCAATATCGATAAACGAGCGACAACAGGCGAGGTGAATAATATTTCACGTGCAGTTATATAGAGTTGCAAGTAGGGGTGGGGGGGAAGCTCTGTGCGTTGTTTAATATGGGTTTTGGGGGAGGATTTTAGAGTAATGAGTGATGAGAGATAGTTAGAAAATGATATTAATAAGTAGTGAGAAACTTATTACATATTGTGCACAGAGGGAGGGAGAGAGATTTTGAGATCTCAAGAGAACAAAACCTCATAAACTATAAGAATCCTTAGGTAGAATGAGATTCCAACTCATTACCCCTGAGTGAGATTGGGTCCGTTAGCGTGCACTTTGATGAGGTTCTACTTAAATGTCATTTTTGCAACTTATTCATTTAATAGAATGAAAGTTATTAGTACTCAAAGTAAAACTAGCCGAGATTCATAATAACTCTATGATCAAGTTGAATTTACCATATTTGATCAATATAATTTATTTATTTTGGATAATTTTTGAAGTCAAATCTATAATTTGAACTATTTGGGGATTATTATGGTGAGATCTCGTGAAGTCCACTGCACCTCCGTCAAGTGTTAGCACATTACACGGGACTCAAGTCCTTGCGTGGCTAAAGCAATCCCTTCTCAATGTTTCACAATAATTTTGATAACTCCATAAATCCTTTAATAGGACCTTTTTGTCCGAAAGCATGCCGACTGAAAAGCTCAAGTGATTCATAGATGAATAATTTTGTTGATAGCTTTCATCAGCATTTAGCACGCTCCCCAGCTAGCCTAGTGGTTACGACAATTTTACTTCCTGGAGTAAGCCAATCTTCATGGCCAATTCATGCATATAGTTTGTCCGTCTCATCCACATCATCAAGAAAAAGAAGAACTCATCTAATTTGTTGGCTGAGACATGTTTAATCCTCCTACATCCATCATCAATATTTTTCACTTAGTGCCGTGCTTTTCTTAAAATATCTTAAAGAAGAAGATTTTGCAAATGAACCAATCCATTGGGTCCTTCGGCAACTTCTGCAATATTTGGGAAAACAAGCAAGCATCTAATTTACCCAGATTTGAGTTGTACAGAACTTTAGCAATAGTTGTGGTCACTATTTCTCCCAATATTCGAGATATCAAAAAAATGTGATCTCCAGTTAGCCTATCGTTTAACCACAAATTAATATCTTTGGTTCGAAGATCCATGCCTATTAGGTGGTTGCCAACTCTGAGGTTTTTGCCTGCTAGCATACTTTTGAGGAGTAAAACAATTTCTTTTGAAGTTGGCTTCGTTGGGGCTTTAATAGAACTGTTGGTTATTGTGTGATAATGAGAGTTGAACACTAAACTTGCTAATGAGTGGGTTGTTGCTGAAAGTCTGCCGATTCCGTTGTATGTAAGCAATTCATCTGCAAATTGGATCTCCTCCATTCTCGGAACTCCTTTTTGGTGTCTTGTATCATCGAAATTTAACGAGAATCTTGTTCAACTAGATAACTTGATTTCCAGTCTTAATGTGCCTTTGTTAGCTGCTGCATGTATTGTTAGAGATTTTCAAAATAAAGGAGTCGTTGTTTTGGTTTTGTAAAAATTCCATATTTCCTTAGAATGCTTGTTTTTCCTCTTTGTGAGCTTTGTCCCACATTGGATAGTTGAGAGATGTTGGAGTGGTATATATTAGGAATCATTCCTAATATGAATAACCAATGATCTAGTGTGGTGCAGCCCTATGGTGCATCGCCATACCGGCAACGCCGATACGCACACGCGCACGCGCGCGGCTTGGGCTGTGGTGCATTGTGGAGTTTTAGCGGCGCACTTTGCACTTAGCACATCAGCGCTAGGTGCCTTGTAGGCGCCATTTCTTATTGCGAGTTGGCGGTAAGGTGGCGCTGACGTGGCATGCCGCGTGTCGCACACGTGGCGGGTGAGTCACACGGAACGGTTCCGATCGGGTGCAACTCGAGCCTACGGATACGTTGATTCGAAGAGTTGCGATCTCAACCATCGATCGCGAACGGGTACGATCCAACGGATTGGATTAAATCCGATTGGGTGTGAATGAAACAGTACACCTGTTCGGTGTGACTGGGTGTGACTAATCAATCTAGACCATAGGATCTGATCCAACGGTCAGATTGGATCGGGTACGTACCCATTCTCAATGGGTGCGTAGTGGCCTATAATTAGACCACTACTTGTCAGAATCCAGAAGACAGAAAAATAATCCGAATTTCTCCCACACCTCTCTCTATGTTTTTCTAGCATTCATTCTGCGTTCTGTTTTGCTGCAGAAAATAGAACACAGTGATTCTCGGTTCTTATATTCGTTCAGACAGGTATTCTGTCCGTTTCGTTAGTGCAAACGACAACGGAAAGAATTTCGAGTTCGGGCTT
>BPLS01028723.1:35102-54153 GCA_019656275.1 Rhododendron kiyosumense | reverse complement strand
TGTAGAGACCCGTAAATTCATATAAATGATTTAAATGTTTTACGAGAAATAAAAAGGAGGAAATTGATTTGGAATATTGAGATTGGGGCTAATGTGAAAATGTTACATTTAGAGGGGTGAAAGTGTGATGTGTGTGTTGTGTGCATATATGTGTGTGGGGTGAGAGGCAGGGAAATAATTTCCTGACTCTCTCTCACTCTCCCGTTCTCTCCTCCCTCTCTCGGTCTTCCTCTCTCTCACTCACTCCTACCAAATTTCAACCAAAATTACCCAAAACCCAACCTCAAAACCTTTTTCCCTCGCGTATTGCAGTCCGTATCGCGTTGGTTTGAGCTCGGTGGAAGCGTATCTCATCCGGTTCCAAGATTGGGGCTAGGGCTTGGAGGATCCCTTTGATTTCGTTCTTTGATCTTGAGGTAGGGAGTTCTAACTTGCAATATATGTTTATGACTTGTTTCTATTGCCTTGATTCGTGCCATTGATTGTTGTGGTTGTTGTTGTTGTTGTTGTTGTTGAAAACCCACGTGATTCTGTCAAAAATCTGCTCGAAACCCATTTGTTATCGATAACGTTTACCATCGTTATCGATAACGTTTACCATCGTTATCGATAACGTTACATTCCAGGACTACCAATGCATTGTTATCCCTACCTTTGCATTGTTATCCCTACCATTCCATAGTTATCCCTAACATTTGCCTTTGTTATCCCTACCATTGCAACGTTATCCCTAACGTTTGTCTTTGTTATCCCTACCATTGCACTGTTATCCCTAACGTTGTATCGTTATCCCTAACATTTGCCACTGTTATCGATACCCTCGCGTCTGGAACGAAATTGACCCATTTGTTATCGATACCTCCCATCATGGTATCGATAACGTTGTGTTTTAATGGACCTCAACCAATTGTTATCGATAACATTATTAAAGGTTATCGATAACACTTTGTGTCTGGGCAATTTTGCTGACTTGATCCATCCTTTATTATTTTGGGTTCCGTTCACTTCTGAATCACTCCAAGAATTTTCCGAATGATCCCTTGACTTGAGTACTCATATCTAATGCTCACTTGAACATGATTGTACAAAATTGTTTATGGACCAAAAATGGATTTGAATGGTACGGATTGATTGGAAAAGGATTTTGAAACTTTACGGACACAACAAAAATATTTCAGGACATCCCGAAAGGGTAAAGAGCCTGGTAAAGGACATCGGGGTCCTATAAATGGCCCGGCATGAGCTATATGCTCCTATCAGGACATCCCGAAAGGGTAAAGAGCCTGGCAAAGGACATCGGGGTCCTATAAATGGCCCGGCAAGAGCTTTGGCTCATGACACATGTGCGAGATACATTTTGATTCACGATGCTTCCAAAGTTTACATGTTGAAAAGAATATGACTGATTTTGGAAATGAAAGATTGAAGTTGGATTATTGTTGTTGTCCCATTCCATTGGTCTCAGTTGCTGTTGTTCCTCTTGTTATCATTCCTACATTTCATGTGCATACATTGTTGGATTAGAGCTTTCTACTGGGCTAGTGTAGCTCAAACCTTACTTTCTTTTCAGGTGCTAACTCTGGACAGTAATTTCATGACGGGAATGCATGGATTGTGGACACGATTTTGAAAGCTAACATTGAAGAGTTATTAAGGCATCTTTGTAATTTATTTTTGAAAGATGTATTTGTAACTCTAATTGTAAATCTTTTGGTTAAAGGATATTGTAAGCTTTTAATTTCTTTGATATTCAATACTTTGAAAGATTTGGGGCCATTGAGCCTAAGATGTACTTTTGTGAAAATATGGGCGTTAAAGCGTAATTAATGGAAATGGAAATGTCAACTTTCTTTTGGGGAATTGTGCGTATTAAGTGAGATTTTATTTTATGAAAATTCCTCTATAATTATGTTGAAAATCGAGGGTGTGACAAATTGGTATCAGAGCGATGGTTTAGAACACCTAGAGACCGTGGGGAGACGTTTCGTCTCATGGGTTCAAAATGTCACGCCTTCTAACATAATTCGTGCATGCTTGTGTGACTAACATCTACGTGGCTAATTGGCATTGCATTCTTAATATAGTAGAGTGATGTAGAGTTATTATTAGCTCGTTTTGAGAAGTTGGGGCTTGACCTCATAGTGATAGTGTTGTGACTAATAGTCTCCATTTCTTATACCGTGTAGTAAGATGCCTCCGAAGACGCGCGTTAGACGAAGTGGGGCTGGAACCCGGGGTGGTAGAGGCCGTGGTCGTGGCCGTGGGGTGCCACTGGAGGATGAGGTTAGTCAGCTTGGGGAGAATCCTGGTGGGAATCCGGGGGCTGGGGTTGGTCGAGGTGCAGGAGTACCTCCTAATCAGACTCAATTCGCTAGGGATCTCGTCGCAGCACTTACAGCTGCAAATCTTCTGAACCAAGCTCCTAGGGAGAATGCCGAGGATCGCGCTATGGTAGCAATGAGGGAGTTTAGTCGTAGGAACCCTCCGGTGTTTGACGGAACTAGTAATGACCCGTTGGTAGCCGACCACTGGCTGACCCAGATTCGCAAACTCTTTAGGGCTCTCAACATCACTGAAGACAACATTAGAGTGGGTATTGTGGCCGTCCAGCTAGTTGGGGAGGCCGGCGAATGGTGGGAATTTGTCTTGGAGAGTAGAAAGGATGCAAGGAGGGCGGCAAGGACCGCAGCTCAAGTAAATGAACCGGACGTTGAAAACTTAGCATGGGCTGAGTTTGAGGCACTCTTTGAAGAGCAGTACTTTCCGGAGACCTCACGTGAGAATTTGAGAGATCAATTTGAGAAATTGGAGCAGGGCAATATGACCGTTTCGGAGTACGTGCAGAAATTTCAATCCTTATCTCGTTTCGCTCCGGAGTTGGTGGCGACGGAGGAAAGAAAATGTCGACGGTTTGAGAAGGGGCTACATAACACTGTGAGGAGAATGGTGATAGCCCAACATAAGATGAAATTTTCTGAAGTGGTGGAGTGCGCGAGAAGCATTGAGATACCGAAGGAAGCTCAACGCAATACAAGGGCTTGGGAGCCAAGGCAACCAGTGGGAAGTTTGAGTTCTTCTTCCGGCAGCTTCGGAAGTCAAGGACGAAAAAGACAACGAGAACAGTCGCAGCAGCCATCTAATCGATCCAACTTCAAGATGCCTACTTCTTCGGGACCTAGGGGTGCCTTATCTAGACCTCTGATCGTGTGCTACAAGTGTAATCAACCTGGGCACGTCCGTACTCAGTGTCCTCAGCTTTCTAAAGCGTGTTTTAATTGTGGTAAGATAGACCATCTTGCTTGGAATTGCCCTCAAGGGGCGGGAGCGCGTAGTGAGTCGGGTTCGGTACAGCAGTCAGGGGCAGGGCGTGGTGTTGGTCAGCAATCTTTCAGAGGTGCTCATAGGCAACAGCAATCTCATTTCCGTCAGGCATCATCGGCTCAGAGTTCTGGGGTTGACCGGGGAGCGAGTTCATCCGCACCTTCTCAAGGTTCTGGTCAAGGAGGAGGTTTTGTGCAGGGTCAGGGTACTCAGGGGCGTGTTTTCAACATCAACACCAATGCTTCACCTTCTGTTTCTCAGGCTCCAGAGACATCTGTTGTAAGGGGTACTTTTCTTCTATTCAACTCTTTTGCTAGAGTACTCTTTGATTCTGGAGCATCGCATTCTTTCATTGCTGCTTCATTTGTGCGTGCATTGGAATTGGACACCGAGAATCTTGATTCACCGTTGTTTGTCGAGACACCATTAGGCGGAAAGTCATCTCTAAGTCATATCTGTAAGGGTTGCGAGCTTGTTATTTGTGACCATCGCTTCGTTTTTGACTTCATCGTGCTAGAAATGTCGGGGTTCCATCTCATTTTGGGAATGAATTGGTTGTCTACGTTCCATGCTACAATTGATTGTTTCAAGCGTCGTGTTCGCATATGTCCTCCTGAAGGTGTTTGTTTTGAATTCCATGGGGAGCGTCGAGAACCATTGGAACCGTATTTGTGTGGGTCTCGCGAAAGAGGGTCGATTTATGCTTTGTTGGCAAGCTTGACGTTAGATGAGGATATGTCTATGCGTGGGGAGTTACCCTTAGTAGTTTGCGAGTTTCCCGATGTGTTTCCAGAAGAGTTGCCCGGTTTGCCTCCTGAGAGAGAGATAGAGTTCACGATAGACTTGCATCCAGGCACCGCTCCTATCTCGATTCCTCCATATCGTTTTGCACCTGCCGAACTTAGAGAGTTGAAAGTTCAACTGCAGGAGTTAGAAAATTTGGGGTTTATACGTCCTAGTACATCACCGTGGGGAGCACCGGCTTTGTTTGCTCAAAAGAAGGATGGTTCACTTCGTTTGTGTATCGATTATCGTAAACTCAACCGTGTGACCGTTAAGAACAAATATCCCATGCCAAGAATCGATGATTTATTTGATCAACTCCGAGGTGCCACTTGTTTCTCCAAAATTGACTTGAGGTCCGGTTATCATCAATTAAGAGTTCGTAGAGAGGACATTCCTAAAACCGCCTTCCGTACTCGTTATGGTCATTACGAATTTGTTGTGATGCCATTCGGTTTGACTAACGCTCCAGCTACTTTTATGGATCTTATGAACCGTATCTTCCGAGCGTATCTTGATCATTTTGTGGTTGTATTCGTCGACGACATTCTTATCTATTCATCCACGGAGGAGGAACACCAAACTCATCTTGCCATCGTTCTTGAACTCTTGAGAGAACATCGTTTATACGCTAAGCTTAGTAAGTGTGAGTTTTGGTTACCCGAAGTTAAATTTCTGGGTCATGTGGTTTCGAAAGGAGGAGTATCCGTCGATCCAGGGAAGATAGAGTCCATTATGAATTGGCAGCGACCGAAGAACGTGTTTGAAATTCGGAGTTTCTTAGGGTTGGCCGGGTATTACCGTCGTTTTGTTCTTGACTTCTCTCGTCTAGCGGCACCGATGACTAGGCTCACGCGTAAAGGAACTCGTTTTGTTTGGAGTGACTCGTGTGAGACGGCTTTCGAAGAATTAAAGAAAAGGTTGACTACCGCACCAGTTTTGATCGTACCCGAACGTGGAGTTGGCTACTCCGTATATTGTGATGCGTCTAAGGAAGGGTTGGGGTGTGTATTGATGCAAGCGGGGCGAGTGGTAGCGTATGGTTCGAGGCAATTGAAAACTCACGAGCGGAACTATCCTACTCATGACTTGGAACTTGCAGCCGTCGTTTTTGCTTTAAAGAGTTGGCGTCACTACCTCTATGGCGAGAAATTTGAAGTCTTTTCCGACCATAAGAGTTTAAAGTATCTCTTTTCTCAAAAGGAACTTAACTTACGTCAACGTCGTTGGATGGAACACTTAGAAGATTACGATTTTGAGTTGCATTACCACCCGGGAAAGGCGAACGTTGTGGCGGACGCGTTGAGTAGAAAACCGATACTCTTAGCGAGTTTAGCTATACGTGAATGGAAGATGGTGAACGATTTAGGCCACTATGCTTCATATTTCGAGGAGACTCAGGAAGGGGTCACGTTGTGTAACTTAACCGTGCAATCAGCCTTATCGACTCGAGTAATTGAGGCTCAACAACACGATGAAGAAGCGGAGGAACTTCGTACCAATTTCCTTAACGGTAAAGCTCGGGATGGGTGGATGATTCATGCCGATCAAAGTTTACATTATCAAGGGAAGTTGTTCGTACCCGTTGCGTGTCGGAAAGAAATCCTACGAGAGTTTCATCATTCATCGTTAGCCGTTCATCCGGGAGGAACGAAGATGTATCACGATTTGCGTAGGCAATTTTGGTGGCCGGGAATGAAGAGGGACGTTGTGATCTTTGTGTCCAAATGCCTTACATGTCAGCAAGTGAAAGCAGAACATCAACGACCTGCAGGAGAACTGCAACCGTTACCAGTGGCCGAGTGGAAATGGGAAAATGTGACGATGGATTTTGTTACGGGTTTACCGAAGTCGCCGAGGGGGCATGATGCCATTTGGGTTATTGTGGACCGTTTTACCAAAACCGCCCACTTCCTACCTATCCATGTTACCTATTCTGTGGAAACGCTTAGCCGTTTGTATATTCGGGAGATCATCCGACTTCACGGGATTCCCGTATCTATTGTGTCCGACCGTGATCCGAGATTCACCGCACGTTTTTGGCAAAGTTTGCAGGCCGCTTTAGGCACGAACCTTTTGTTTAGCACCGCTTATCACCCACAAACCGATGGTCAATCCGAGCGGACAATTCAAATTTTAGAAGATATGCTTCGGGCTTGTGTTATGGATTTCCGGGGTAATTGGGAAGATCACATACCGTTAGTTGAATTCGCGTACAACAATAGTTATCAATCGAGCATCGAGATGGCACCGTATGAAGCCCTATATGGGAGACCGTGCCGATCGCCTGTGTGTTGGACCGAATTGGGAGAGGCTACGTTGGTGGGGCCGGACATGATCAAAGAGACTACCGAGAGTATGAGAACGATCCGCCAAAGACTTTTAGAGGCTCAAGAAAGGACAACCGAACAAGTCAAGGTGATTCGTCAAAGGTTGCTAACCGCTCAAAGCCGACAAAAGAGCTATGCCGATCGTCGTCGTCGCCCATTATCATTCGAAGTGGGAGATCATGTGTTTCTCAAAGTATCGCCACGTCGAGGCTTGTCTCGTTTTGGGAAGAAGGGAAAGCTTTCACCGCGTTATATCGGTCCGTTTGACATTATCGAGAAAATCGGGGAGGTTGCGTACCGTTTAGCTTTGCCACCGAGATTATCGAATGTGCACGATGTGTTTCATGTATCTATGTTGAGGAAGTACGAACCGGATCCGTCACATGTGTTAGAATGGTCCGAACTCGAATTGGAAGCCGACGCATCCTATGGGGAAGAACCGATACGTATCTTGGATACGCGTGACCAAGTGTTGAGGGGTAAGACGATACCACTAGTGCGAGTATTATGGAAAGGTCAAGGTGGCGAGGAGTCAACGTGGGAACGAGAAGACGAGATTAGGGAGAAATATCCGCACCTATTTTCGGAATGAATCGATGTGAGTGTTTAATATCGAAGTTTTATGCTATTTGACTTGTTGCATAATGTTGAGGTTCATGATATTTACATGCATTCATGATGCACGTGTTAGTTAGCATGAAATAGTTATCTAAATTTCGAGGACGAAATTCCTTTAAGGAGGGTAGGGTGTAGAGACCCGTAAATTCATATAAATGATTTAAATGTTTTACGAGAAATAAAAAGGAGGAAATTGATTTGGAATATTGAGATTGGGGCTAATGTGAAAATGTTACATTTAGAGGGGTGAAAGTGTGATGTGTGTGTTGTGTGCATATATGTGTGTGGGGTGAGAGGCAGGGAAATAATTTCCTGACTCTCTCTCACTCTCCCGTTCTCTCCTCCCTCTCTCGGTCTTCCTCTCTCTCACTCACTCCTACCAAATTTCAACCAAAATTACCCAAAACCCAACCTCAAAACCTTTTTCCCTCGCGTATTGCAGTCCGTATCGCGTTGGTTTGAGCTCGGTGGAAGCGTATCTCATCCGGTTCCAAGATTGGGGCTAGGGCTTGGAGGATCCCTTTGATTTCGTTCTTTGATCTTGAGGTAGGGAGTTCTAACTTGCAATATATGTTTATGACTTGTTTCTATTGCCTTGATTCGTGCCATTGATTGTTGTGGTTGTTGTTGTTGTTGTTGTTGTTGAAAACCCACGTGATTCTGTCAAAAATCTGCTCGAAACCCATTTGTTATCGATAACGTTTACCATCGTTATCGATAACGTTACATTCCAGGACTACCAATGCATTGTTATCCCTACCTTTGCATTGTTATCCCTACCATTCCATAGTTATCCCTAACATTTGCCTTTGTTATCCCTACCATTGCAACGTTATCCCTAACGTTTGTCTTTGTTATCCCTACCATTGCACTGTTATCCCTAACGTTGTATCGTTATCCCTAACATTTGCCACTGTTATCGATACCCTCGCGTCTGGAACGAAATTGACCCATTTGTTATCGATACCTCCCATCATGGTATCGATAACGTTGTGTTTTAATGGACCTCAACCAATTGTTATCGATAACATTATTAAAGGTTATCGATAACACTTTGTGTCTGGGCAATTTTGCTGACTTGATCCATCCTTTATTATTTTGGGTTCCGTTCACTTCTGAATCACTCCAAGAATTTTCCGAATGATCCCTTGACTTGAGTACTCATATCTAATGCTCACTTGAACATGATTGTACAAAATTGTTTATGGACCAAAAATGGATTTGAATGGTACGGATTGATTGGAAAAGGATTTTGAAACTTTACGGACACAACAAAAATATTTCAGGACATCCCGAAAGGGTAAAGAGCCTGGTAAAGGACATCGGGGTCCTATAAATGGCCCGGCATGAGCTATATGCTCCTATCAGGACATCCCGAAAGGGTAAAGAGCCTGGCAAAGGACATCGGGGTCCTATAAATGGCCCGGCAAGAGCTTTGGCTCATGACACATGTGCGAGATACATTTTGATTCACGATGCTTCCAAAGTTTACATGTTGAAAAGAATATGACTGATTTTGGAAATGAAAGATTGAAGTTGGATTATTGTTGTTGTCCCATTCCATTGGTCTCAGTTGCTGTTGTTCCTCTTGTTATCATTCCTACATTTCATGTGCATACATTGTTGGATTAGAGCTTTCTACTGGGCTAGTGTAGCTCAAACCTTACTTTCTTTTCAGGTGCTAACTCTGGACAGTAATTTCATGACGGGAATGCATGGATTGTGGACACGATTTTGAAAGCTAACATTGAAGAGTTATTAAGGCATCTTTGTAATTTATTTTTGAAAGATGTATTTGTAACTCTAATTGTAAATCTTTTGGTTAAAGGATATTGTAAGCTTTTAATTTCTTTGATATTCAATACTTTGAAAGATTTGGGGCCATTGAGCCTAAGATGTACTTTTGTGAAAATATGGGCGTTAAAGCGTAATTAATGGAAATGGAAATGTCAACTTTCTTTTGGGGAATTGTGCGTATTAAGTGAGATTTTATTTTATGAAAATTCCTCTATAATTATGTTGAAAATCGAGGGTGTGACAGGCTTCGATTTATCTTGAAGGCAGATTTGCTGTAACCCTTTGCATACCAACTAGTGGGGGCAAATACTGTCTTTAGGAAAGCGACATAGTCGTGACTCGAAGCGTATTACAGGTTTGGTGGAGATTTCGTCAACGGTACAGATTGCAGCGGCACAATTTTTCCAACAATCTAAAGATAGTATTTTGCAATGGCGATGTCTCTACAAAAGATGACGCAGGATTTTCTGAAATTGGAGCGGTTTGAAGGCGGAAATTTCAAGCGTTGGCAGAAGAAGATGCACTTCTTGTTGACTACCTTGAAGGTGGTTTATGTTCTGACTACTCCGAGTCCGGAGATACCGGAGAATCCGGATGATGAAACTATGGAACAGGCCCGTGAAAGAGGCAAATGGGAGAATGATGACTACATCTGTAGGGGACACATTCTCAATGCACTGTCGGATGCACTATTCGACGTCTATCAGAATTCAATGACGGCAAAGGAACTTTGGGAGGCACTTAACGATAAGTATCTTTCTGATGACGCTACAAGTAAGAAATTTCTTGTGAGTCAGTTTATGAATTATCGCACGGTTGATACTAAGCCGGTCATTGATCAGTTGCATGAGATTCAGTATATCCTTAGTCAGTTTAAGGTTAAGAATATGCATATGGATGAATCTATTGTTGTCTCCTCTGTTATTGACAAACTGCCTACATCTTGGAAAGACTACAAAAAGGAACTCAAACATAAGACTGAGGAACTTACCCTTGATCAGTTGGCCCAACACCTTCGGGTGGAGGAAGAGACAAGGCGTCAGGAGGGTAAGGAAAATAAGGATAATTCTACTTCTAAGGTTCATGTGGTGGAAGAAAATTTCAACAAGAAACGCAAGAACAAGGGCGGTGACAAGTCTTCCGGTAAGTGGAAGAAGCAGAAATTGGATCCCACCGACACTGGCTGCTGGCATTGCGGCAAACCTGGGCATTTTAAGAAAGATTGCCGATCCCTGAAAGGGAAGAAAACTGGTGGAAATCCAGGAGCATCTGGAGCAAAGAATTCCAAATTCATTGCTGTTGTTTCTGAGGTGAATATCCTCGAAGATGCTGGAGATTGGTGGTTTGATTCTGGTGCGACAAAGCATGTCTGCAATGACAAAAGGTTTTTTACTGAGTATAAACCAGTTGCAGATGGTACCGTTCTGTTCATAGGAAATGCATCAACTGCACCCGTTATGGGTAAAGGCAAAGTGGACTTGGAGTTCACTTCTGGCAAGATGCTGACTCTTACTGATGTGTATCATGTTCCGGAAGTTAGGAAGAATCTCGTGTCTGCAAGTCTACTTAATAAGTATGGCTTTAAAGTTGTATTTGAGTCGGGCAAAATTGTTGTGTCCAAGGGTGGTGTGTTTGTTGGCAAGGGCTATGTAACCGAGGGGATGTTTAAGCTTAATATCAATAACACAGTTGTTTCTGCTTATATGCTTGATTCTTTTTCTTTATGGCGTACTCGTTTAAGGCATATCAGTACAAGGAAAATGGATTGCATGATTAAATCTGGACTAATTCCTAAATCTGATAATGATATGGTTGATAAATGCAAGATTTGTTTGGAATCAAAGATAACCAGATTGCCTTTTCCTAAAATAGAGCGGACTTCTTCATTACTTGAATTGATTCATAGTGATGTATGTGATTTTCATAGCACTCGACCTAGGGGCGGAAAACTTTATATGGCAACATTCATAGATGATTATTCGAAATTTTGCTATGTGTATTTGCTTCATTCCAAAGATGAAGTGCTTGATAAGTTTGTTGCATATAAGACTGAAGTTGAAAATCAATGTGGTTTGAAAATAAAACGTCTAAGGTCTGACAGGGGTGGTGAATACCACTTCCCTGATTATTGTGAATCAGTAGGGATAATTCATGAAGTAACTGCACCTTATACACCTCAACAGAATGGAGTGGCCGAAAGGAAGAATAGAACTTTGTGTGAGATGGTGGTTGCTATGCTAAGCAATGCAGGATTAAGTAAAGGTTTGTGGGGCGAAGCCATACTTACCGCTGCTTATATCTTGAATCGAGTACCTCTCAAAAAGTCTAACATTACTCCATATGAGCACTGGTCAAAAAGGAAACCAAACCTAAGTTATTTTAAGACTTGGGGGTGTAGGGCAATTGTGAGATTGCCTGGACCAAAAAGGAAGAAACTGGGTCCAAAAGGAATCGAGTGTGTATTCCTTGGATATGCTTTGCACAGTAAAGCATATAGGTTTCTAGTGGCTGAGCGTAATGATGTTGTGTCCATCAACACCATCATTGAATCTCGAGATGCAGTGTTTTATGAAAACAGATTTGACAAAATTCCAAGGTTAAAATCTAGTAAGGATTTGGAATCTAATAAAGATTCGGAAGAGTTTCCTTTGGTGTCCGAAGAGGACAATGAGCCTTTTGAGGTTCCAGTTGAAGGAAATGAACCTGAGGACCAAGTTGAATTGAGGAGGAGCAAACGAGTTCGGACAGAGAAAACGTTTGGTCCTGATTTCATAGTTTTTCTAGTTGAAGGCACTAGAGAGACTTCATGTGCTCACAATGTATTTTCACTTCACGTGGAAAATGATCCTTTGACATTTGAGGAAGCAATGAAATCGCAAGACGTGGCTTTCTGGAAAGAGGCTATCCAAGATGAGATGGACTCTATTATGGGTAATAATACATGGGTTTTGGCGGATTTACCACCTGGTTCTAAACCAATTGCTTGTAAATGGATTTTCAAAAAGAAAATGAAAATTGATGGAACTATTGATAAGTTCAAGGCCAGACTCGTAGCCAAAGGTTTTACCCAGAAAGAGGGTATTGATTACTTTGATACCTATGCCCCGGTTGCTAGAATCTCAACAATTAGAGTCTTAATTGCTCTTGCTTCTATATACAAGTTTGAGATACATCAAATGGATGTCAAGACTGCATTCCTAAATGGTGAGTTAGATGAGGAAATCTATATGCAGCAACCAGAGGGGTTTGTTGTGCAAGGTTATGAGCACAAAGTTTGCAAGCTTATAAAGTCTCTTTACGGACTTAAGCAAGCGCCTAAGCAATGGCATGAGAAGTTTGACAAAGTGATTGTGTCAAATGGTTTTACAATACACCAATCTGATAAATGCATGTATAGTAAGTTTAATGGCAAACGAGGAATCATTATCTGTTTGTACGTAGACGATATGCTCATTTTTGGTACAGGCCAAGAAAGCGTTCAGAGTACAAAAGATTTTCTTTCTGCTAACTTTAGTATGAAAGATATGGGTGTTGCTGATGTAATATTGGGTATAAGAATTAAAAGGAATGGTGGAAATTTAATTCTATCCCAGGAACATTACATTGAGAAAATTTTAAAGAAGTTTAATCACTTTGAAAGCAAACCAGTGTCTACTCCGTATGACTCTCAATTGCCATTGGATCATAATGAGGGGAGAGCGGTATCACAACTAGAGTATTCTAGAGTGATCGGCAGTTTAATGTACGCCATGACAAGCACGAGACCGGATATTGCATATGCGGTAGGAAGGCTTAGTAGGTATACTAGTAAACCTGGGCATGTACATTGGCACGCAGTACATAGAATACTGCGATACCTCAAAGGTACTATAGATTATGGAATAGTCTATAGTGGTTATCCTTCGGTTCTAGAAGGATACACTGACGCTAGTTGGATTACTGAGCGGAATGATCACTCGTCAGCGAGTGGTTGGATTTTTACACTTGGAGGAGGGTCAATCTCCTGGGGATCTAAGAAGCAAACGTTGATAACAGACTCGACCATGGCAGCCGAGTTTGTAGCGTTAGCTTCTGGTAGTAAAGAGACAGAATGGCTAAGAAATCTATTGCTGGAAATTCTAGTGTGGCCTAATCCTATGCCACCTGTATCGCTACATTGTGATAGTCAAGCTACGTTGTCACGAGCGTATAACCAAGTGTATAATGGGAAGTCCAGGCATATAGGACTAAGGCATAGCTATGTGAGACAATTGATTGTTGATGGGGTGATAACCATTGATTTTGTTAAGTCAAGTCAAAACTTGGCGGATCCTTTTACGAAAGGCCTTGCAAGGGATTTGGTGTTGAAAACATCAAGGGGAATGGGACTTTTGCCCAATTAGTTTAATCACTCCTGGTGGAAACTCAACTCAACCGGTTGATATTCTCAATCTCTTGAGTTCAATGAGAAACTACACCATATGTCGTGATTGAAAACACTTTAAAGTTATTTTACACATTCCAAGGTAAAGTGTTTTGTACCTATAATGTGAATACAAAGGAGGTTGAACTACTTAGTTCTTAATAGATTGTTTGTGCTGTATTATAGGAGCACGGATAGCGATCTACCTATGTGAATGTGGAGGTGGTGCCGCTTCCTATAGGTCACAGGGGCTAGACCTTAGAGCGTTCATGAAATTCAAGATAAAAGACCCAAGGCCAGTTCACGGGTCAACCGATTAGGATATCTGCGTTATTTGGAGGATTATGTGTGAGACACATCCGGTTGGTCAACAGAGGACAACTAGTTCAAAGACACGTCTACTATGCTGCCCTGACTAGCTTTGATATGTTTTCACTAAGTGGATAGTTGAAGTCGCAAGACACTGTCTATGTATGCATAAACCTTGTAGTAAGAACTGAGAATATTTCATCTGTATTTCGAAAATGGTGAGGGATTGTTAGAGATTTTCAAAATAAAGGAGTCGTTGTTTTGGTTTTGTAAAAATTCCATGTTTCCTTAGAATGCTTGTTTTTCCTCTTTGTGAGCTTTGTCCCACATTGGATAGTTGAGAGATGTTGGAGTGGTATATATTAGGAATCATTCCTAATATGAATAACCAATGATCTAGTGTGGTGCAGCCCTATGGTGCATCGCCATACCGGCAACACCGATACGCACACGCACACGCGCACGCGCGCGGCGTGGGCTGTGGTGCATTGTGGAGTTTTAGCGGCGCACTTTGCACTTAGCACGTCAGCGCTAGGCGCCTTGTAGGCGCCATTTCTTATTGCGAGTTGGCGGTAAGGTGGCGCTGACGTGGCATGCCGCGTGTCGCACACGTGGCGGGTGAGTCACACGGAACGGTTCCGATCGGGTGCAACTCGAGCCTACGGATACGTTGGTTCGAAGAGTTGCGATCTCAACCATCGATCGCGAACGGGCACGATCCAACGGATTGGATTAAATCCGATTGGGTGTGAATGAAACAGTACACCTGTTCGGTGTGACTGGGTGTGACTAATCAATCTAGACCATAGGATCTGATCCAACGGTCAGATTGGATCGGGTGCGTACCCATTCTCAATGGGTGCGTAGTGGCCTATAATTAGACCACTACTTGTCAGAATCCAGAAGACAGAAAAATAATCCGAATTTCTCCCACACCTCTCTCTATGTTTTTCTAGCATTCATTCTGCGTTCTGTTTTGCTGCAGAAAATAGAACACAGTGATTCTCGGTTCTTATATTCGTTCAGACAGGTATTCTGTCCGTTTCGTTAGTGCAAACGACAACGGAAAGAATTTCGAGTTCGGGCTTCGATTTATCTTGAAGGCAGATTTGCTGTAACCCTTTGCATAACAACTGGTGGGGGCAAATACTGTCTTTAGGAAAGCGACATAGTCGTGATTCGAAGCGTATTACAGGTTTGGTGGAGATTTCGTCAACGGTACAAATTGCAGCGGCACAATTTTTCCAACATGTATTTGACTTGTTGAAAGTCAAGTGATGAGATATTCTTGAGGGATTGTGCTCTTCTATAGAGATTTATATACTCATGGATTTTGAATTAACACTCAAGTTTTGCCAGAGTGTCATTTTGCTCCGACATTCTTTTCGAAATCTTGGCTTCGTGAATTTGACAGGATCCCTATTAAGCTAAAATTTTTTCCCGTATCTTCCTGCTATGGTATATTTTGCGAGGGAAAGACATCTGTGGACCCCTAATAATTCCCAATGTAATACCGTTGCTAACATTCCTCCAAGAGCTGACTATGTCCGAAATATAGGACCCCTTAGTCTAGTTCCATCCAATATGCGCACTATGCAGACTTACAAAGATCAATTTTTTTTGTTTCTTTGAATTGCTACTCTATTAGATTTGTTCGGAACCATGCGCCCTCAGCAAGGAGAGGAGAGCTATATATTCTTAGCATATTAGATATAAGTGGAAGCGTGACAAGCATACACAAAAGGTTCCGCATTGCTATGTACGTTTACTTGCAACCATTGACAATCACCCCTGAAGGCATGCATGCTGCATAAAACATGGCAAAGTTTTTTCATGTTTTTTATTTCCTCGTAGCTCATGTTGTAGTAATCGAGTATGTGACAAATCCTAATTCACTGTTTGGAGTTTGATGCTAGCAAAATGTCTACCAGAAATGCTGCCTTTGTCATGGCTACTGTTAACAACTCACATGGCACATTAACTGACTGTATAATCGATCCGTCATGTGCTGGTGTTGGAGTATTGGGTGGGGAGGGGTATGCTGCAGAATTTCAGTGTTCCTATTCTTTGATATAGAATTTTCGTGTTCCTATCAATTCAGTCCTCTGACTCCTCTCTTTAGTGTTCTCTGTTTTCTGGAAGGGTTTCACTGTTTCAGACATGATCAAATCCAAATTCGGACCTGATTATTGTGTTTTGTAGTCTATTCATGCATCCCGGCAGTATTCTTTAGATTGTGAATCACAAGTCCTATTGATACTTTCAGCGTTGCAGTGATGAAAAGAGCTTACCCTGAGGCAGGACCTCGTTCTTCTCCAAAACATAGCAAGCTACATGCTTCTTGCTTGTGGTGTTGTTTACGTTATTTCAGTAGGTCAACTTTGCAGGAGTTAGAGTGGCGTAGAGACGAACTTGAAGCTTTGTTATTAGTTGAAAAAAGAACTTGAGACAGCGACAAAGGGTTTTAACCGTAAGCCATCACACTTCCGAGCTTGAACTTGAAGGCTAAAAAATTGATTTTTTTCACCACGGTCACAAATTTTCTCTTTTGTATAGGTTTGTTTCTTCTGATCGAGTGTTGTTTTTTCGAGACTTCGTACCTTGACGGGGCGTATTCATTTTTAGATCACGTAGAATTGTGAAAAATGCCTCGGTACGTAGTTGTGAATGCTCGAATAGTGTTCGACTCATTGTACTTGTATTTAGAGAGAGGATATCAGATATCATTTGTCAACTGAACCATTTCTGTTCGGCAATTCATTGTGATTCATGTTTCCGCCATATTCGGTTTTGTAATGGAAGTTCTTCAGCTGCTACTGTTAAACAGATCATATGAGCTCAGAGCATAGGAATTTTGCTGGCTTTTCTAGGGCTACCAATGGTTCAACAGTCTTAAATTTTCTGTTTCTTCGGGGTGTATTAATTTCAGCCACGACTTTCAAACCAAGCAAGGCTTTGAATTTCGATAAGCTTTTGGAAGCAACTTCCCTAGATTGCAGCGGAAGGTCTTGCACCAGCAATATGTCCGTTCGATCTATATACAGGCGGTGATGGCCTGTGCTCAGCTTGTTGTCTGCAAATTGAAACATTTTGCTGGATTTTGGTGAATAGCGAGGTGAATTTTGTGGGATAGCCACACTTAACCCAATAATAAAACCCAATACGTATGACAAGCATGGGAGCCAGATCCTCTATCCGCATCAGGCTTATGCCAACTCATCCTAATGCTAATTATCACACTTGACCAAGATGCATGTATCCAAGCATTGACCCACCCAAAATATCTCTTCCATGCACCGACAGCTTATCCAAAGACATATTTATCGATTACAAGATATTTATTTATTCTAATATATGCAGCTTGTGTAACTCCTCAAAAGAATGGCACCCATGTGCTAAGAGATTGTTCAATAGCTAGGCTGTTTGTGAAGATAGGCGTTCCACAAAAGACACACGTTTGATGTACCCGAACTTCTCTCATTTCATGCATCCGAATTCAGTGGTTTAGCAAGTGATCAGGTTGTACAAAATATGTAGGAGATCGATGCTTCATTGGAGCAAGTTGCCAGTCGCTCTCCATAGTATGTGACTGCATAAGCCCCTGGTGCTTCTGCATATACACATAATTAGTAACCAGTGGTAAATGTACACAACACATCTTCTGTGAGGATTTGGTTCATAACTAATGGAACAAAAGGGTGGTCTTCTAGAAGCCTTAGACATCTGCTGCAATTGCAGCCCAGAGAAATCTTCTTTCCCTTGGATACGAGGCTCCCCATTGTGCTTATTTATATACGTAATTGCAGTGCATATGGGCATGGGTCTTAGAGTCCTGTGAGAGCGAGGCTGTAGCTCAGGGTGAGAGAGAACTAGAGAGTGGGAGTTGAGTTGAGCTCCGGTTTGGGATGTTTTTCTCTCGGTGTTGATTCGTTCGTGAGTGTTTTCAGTCCTATTTGAGCACAACATCTATAAGCAATTAATGAATAACATTCACATATTCTCCGGTGTTGGTTCAAGACTACAAACACTACTACAATAATCGTAAAATATGACAGTTTAAAAGTGTCATTAAACGTGAAAGATGACAGTTTTGAAACTGTCATCTATGAAGCTGTCATTAAAAGTCTAGATTTGTTATGACAATAAAAAACTGTCATTAAACATATAAGATGACAGTTTAAACCTGTCATCTTTGTGATAAAAGATGATAGTCTTAATCTGTCATCTTTAATCGCAAAGATGACGGATTTAAACTGTCATCTTATCTGTTCTCCATTCAAGAAAAAAAAAACCAATTCTCTTTCGAATGCGTGGCCGCCCACGTGGCACCCACGTGCCTCTCGCATGGCCGCCCAGTGGCACTTGTGTGTTACTTAGCACTTGTATGGCCAGCAAATATTTGCTTGCCCCAGGACTTGAACTCAAGAACTTCAGTTCCTCGCGCGTGTGTTACCATCTGAGCTGGCACGCTTATTGTTAACAAAAGACAAACAAAAACATGTATAGTATATTTTCAAAAATTTTAAGATGAGCACTTTTAATGTCAGTTTTGGATGAAACTGTCATCGTAGACATTGAAAGTATGAGATGACAGTTTTAAACTATCATCTTATATGTTTTTATGACACTTTCTAACTGTCATCTTTTATGATCAACTGCAATGTCAGTTCTAACTAAAACTGTCATTAAAAGGGTTTAGTTTCAATGTCGCTTTTAAGGAAAACTGTCATTAAAAGGTTTCCCATATGGGCTTCCGGAAGCGCATGTTTTAATGTCAGTTTTAAGCAAAAACTGACATTAAAGAAAAAGATAATAATGTCACTTTTATTCTAAACCGTCATCTTATATCGCAAAGATGACAGTTTGTAAGATGGACTGTCATCAGAAGTCTACCATCATATTTTCGATGACAATTTTACAAAAACTGTCATTGTTTCAATTTTTTGAGTGTCATCTTTTAAGGTTTTTGTAGTAGTGAAACAACTAATAAGGAGATTTTCCGATGGTATAGGCATCTCATAGGTCTCAATTTCCTATATCTATCTTCCTAAAATAAGAAACGTATGCAATAGTTTCTTCAAGTCCTCATATTTGAAGTCATATCAAGCCAGACCATCAGTACGAGCTAGCTAGACATTATATATATATAGTCCGGATTTGGTCAGGATGTCCTGACTTCTTCCACAGCCGTCGGATTGTGTTTTCGATGGTCCAGATGCACGGATAGTTTGTTCGTGCTATCCGTGCATCCGGACCATTGAAAACACAATCCAACGGCTGAGATCATGGTCCGGACCTAAGCTTCGACCAGGATGTCCTGACCAGATCCGGACTGTGTATATATATATATAGTCCGGATCTAGTCAGGGATCCCGGATTGGGCTCTGGTGTGGACTTCTTTCCTCAGTTGTTGGATTGTGTTTTGAATGGTCGGAATCCGCGAATAGTTTGTTCGCGCGAACAAACTATCCGCGGATCCCGACCATTCAAA
>BPLS01028723.1:0-20102 GCA_019656275.1 Rhododendron kiyosumense | reverse complement strand
TGAAGAAGAGAAAGACAGAGGGAGGAAGGGAGGGAGAAAAAGAGAGAGTCACCCTTGGTCTCAGGCAAATCGCGAAATCGCCATGGAGGAGAAGTCTGAAGTGGGCGGCTTGTAGAAATGAGGAGATAGGGTTTGAGACTAGGTGGGAAAGGGAAATATCGGGGGAACGGATTAGCGACAAATTCCCACTTTAATTTTTTTTTAATCGTCTAAATTCCCTGTTTAAAATGGAAGACAAAAAAAAAATCGTCACCTAAAGCATTTCCTTTTGTGAGGAATTATTTCGTCACGTAATAGTTGCAAGTATATGTGAAGGAAAAGGATTAGTGACAAAATTTATTTTTTCGTCACCTTATATTTTTTTGTCCACCCTTTTGCTGACAAAATTTATTTTTTCGTCACTGATTAACTATTTTTGGCGACAAAATAAAATTTCCTCACCTTTAATTTTTTTGCTCTCTTAATTGGTGACGATAAAATATTTTCCTCACAAAATAGGTATATTTTGAGACGAAATCTACTTTCGTCACCACCATTTCGTCACATATTCTCATTTTTCTTGTAGTGTACCAAATATTGTACTGTGACTGAAGCCTCAAGGTACATCTCCTCCCCATTTTGAAGCCAACAATTGAACCTACACGATTCTAGCTTTAAGTAACAAATAAATCCCCGAGGAACAATCTTGATAAGTTAACTACATCATGTAGCCACAATGATACCCAAAAAACACTTGCTCATATAGGAGAAACTCACACCATAAAGGTGACAATCATACCTTTTCTGCAAAGTATGTTGTTAAGTGCGAAGTTCATTTGTTGTGGTTTGTTGCTGTTGTTCTATTGCTCTTGTTACTCTTTGGTCTCAAATTTGGCTGTCACTTTTGCTACTAATGGACTTTCATACGGTGTCACTTTCTGCTGCTATTGGGCTCTTCCGTGCCCATTTCTACTGCTACTATTGCCTTCTTTGTTGGCAAGTTCTGATGCTGTTCTTATTGCCTTAAAAGGTGTTTCAAGCTGCAGTTTGAAGGTGTCAAATAGTTTTCTTCAGCTGCTGAAATTTCCATCAAAGGAATCTAACCAGTCTGGTGGTTTACAAACAAAGGGGGATAAGGATTAAAAAACCATCAATATCCGAAAAAACTCATGTATAACCGAGAAAGTCAATCATAATTCAAAATACATAGGAGCAAATGCAAATAATACATATTTTCCCAGTCTCTGAAACCGTGTTACTAAAACGTAGAATGCTCGGCACAATTTTACATCCTAAACCAATGATAGAGCCTTGTTATGATAGGGCCAAAATGAAAGACTACTTGAACAAAATTGCAATTTGGTGATTGGCTGACCATTGTCATCAAGAACTCTATAGCAGCATATCCATTCCGTATAGGATTGTGATACGAACTTCATTTTGGGGGTGAATTTAACCTCTCCTCCGAGAAAATTCAGGACCTGATACAGTGAGAGATTTCAAAAATATAGATAGCAAGACTTACAGTTAGTTACATACAATTGCACAATGTAAATCCTGATAATTTGACATAAATATGGAGTCCCATGATTCTTTGACAAAGTAGGATGATTCCCAACACAAAAAAAAAGAAAAAAGCAGACTATAAGTCTCTAACGATTAAGGAGAAACATGCCTCATTTGAACTC
Source organism: Rhododendron kiyosumense (assembly GCA_019656275.1). NCBI lineage: Eukaryota > Viridiplantae > Streptophyta > Magnoliopsida > Ericales > Ericaceae > Rhododendron > Rhododendron kiyosumense. The sequence continues at coordinate 18,435 of BPLS01028723.1, read as the reverse complement.
CAGCAATCAATTTCTCCAACAAAGAATGTGCCTGATTTGAATCCAACCTAATAGCAAATGAAAAGCCCCTCATCCAGGTTGATTCATTGTGTAAATTCTATGTTACTTAAAAGGTCTTCAAAGGATGTCCCTGCTATACACTATTTTTTCCCGTTCATGTGGGATCGCAAGGGAATTAACAATCACACTTGGGACAAAAGAAATCCCAAACTCCCACTCTGTCAAAGGACTTGGAAGCTTTATAGATAAGTTCCGATTTGTTGAAGAAACGGCTACCATCTAAAAAAGCTAGATTGATGAGCAATTGATGGTACAATAATCTTAGAACATGAAGCTTGTCACGTCCTGAATTTTCAACATAATTATAAATGATTTTCATAATAAAAATACTCGCAAATATCCCTTACGATATCCAAAATAATCAACGCGTTCTCATTCCTCCGGCAAATACTTCCAAATTCACACGGTTCCAAAATATTACAATATTGGCTCGATGGCCCCAAATTGACATAAGTATTGAATTTCGAAAGAGAATTAGTAAATACAATATTCCAAGTCAAAAGAATTACAATTTAATTACAAATACATCTCCAAAATAAATTTACAAAAGTGATTCGGTAACTCCTTCGGTTAGCTTTCAAAAGTAATGTCCACACGTCAAGCACTCCAAGCATGCAAGCTATGGTTCCGGATTAGTACCTGAAAATAATATAGGCTTGAGCTACACTAGCCCAGTAGAAAAGTCTACGCAAACTCTATATGCAATTGAGAGAGACGAAAGAATGAGTAGAACCAAAGAGATCAAGCTCTAGACAACAAATGAAGTCGCTATGGGAACCAACTTCGAATCGGCAAAACCGAGGCTCAAAGAGTGCTTTTCTATCGATAGTCAAACTATTAGTCAACTTTTATTTTTTTCTTTTTGTTCACACCTCTATTTAGAACATTTTCTGTATTAACGACTTATTTTTCGGTTTAAGGAACCCCGCACGCCTCCCATTGGTCTCCAATATAAGTTTAAATAATCCCTCCTCCATTAACTTGTCCAATAACGAACTTGAGAGAACTTTCTGGGTCTTAGGGCCCCATACACCCACGACACTTTCCGGGTACTCATGACCCCGTACATCCACTTCACATTCCGGGATTAGGGCCCCATATACCCACGATACTTTCCGGGTACTCATGACCCCGTACATCTACTTCACATTTACTCGTTTCGCCTTTCACCTCATGTGTTTCCAAAATTTTAATTTCAAAAGTACGGATGAAAGAGGAATAGTGATGTTAAGTGGATAGTTCACACATCAACTCAATCGTATTTTACATTTTGTCCCCAAGCTTGTTATCTCAACTCAACCTTCGAACTACTCGATGATTCTGCGTCTAGCCGGGTCATGCCGTTCATGTGCTCAAGTGAATCGTTCGTACAAATGTCGTGCAAAAGCCCATAGTATTTTATCAGTTGATAGCTCTACCAATTTTGAGAAATTCCCAGACACATCACGTGCTTATAAAAAAAAGTGGAACCACCTAATTTCTTACTTTATGATTATACTACTCATGTGGATGCATGGAAAAGTTCAAGGTTGTAGGAAGATGAGATTCCTACGGCACTGAAAGAATATGCATTTTAACCGTAGCCTACCGGTAGGAAAATTGGTGCTACCGGTAGAAGATTGGAAATTTTATTGTTCCTACCGGTAGGGATCAAGTCCTACCGGTACAGATGCAAAACAGAAAGGCCATTATTTTTGCACGAGGAAAATTTGAAACAACCTACCGGTAGGAGGAAAATTCTACCGGTAGGAAACTAATTTTTCTGGCAACGCAACAATGTTCTACCGGTAGAAAGGACAGGCCTACCGGTAGATATCCAGAATTTGGCGATTTTCATCAGATATCAGAATTTCGTCCAGACCAAACCACAATCAACATAAGCTCAAACAAAACATGGAGATACTCAAATAGGACATAAGAGAACCCAAATAACATATAAAGAGAGGTAGAATTTCCTACCTCGAGCACCCAAACACAAATCGAAAAAGATGGAGCAACCCTAGTTTTCCGGAATTCCAAACCAAGCAAAAATACTCCAAACCAAGCTTTGTCCAACGCAATACGAGTTCCAAAATGCGAGTAGAAAATTGTTTGGGAGTTAATTATTGTGGGTTTTGGGTTTGGAGATGAATTTTGGTTGAGAGAGTGAGAGAGATCGTGAGAGCCGAGAGGGGGAGATAATAAAATGAAAAAGGGAAAAAGTTTCACTGGTATATACACGGCACACATGCACTAATTACACCACCACCCCTGATCTTTCATATTCTCTCACATCGACCCTCAATTCTATTTTATTTCATTTTCACCCCTTTTTCCTTTTCTTTAATTTTCTTTTACTATAATATTAAAATTGAATAAATAAATAAATAAAAAATTTACGGGTCTCTACAAAGCTCCTATTAAACGGCAGGAGAATGGTTCTCACTAAAAAAGTAAAACTGAACAGTTCATCAAAAGTGTGTGTGGTAATCCGTGGAAGTCATCTTGTACCCAATAAATCCATGGAAGTTGTCCACTCTTAAGAATCCGAAACAAAATCATATAAACTAAAAGCTTACTTGGAAATAAAAATTGGATAACACAATTGCAAAAATCAAAACAAAAATGTGGTTTTCCGATTGAAGTGTTCAAATCAGATATTTCATTATAGCCTCTAGACTACATAAATTGGGAATCATGGGAAAAACTAAGTTAAATAGAGCATAAAGAACAAAAATATGAAACAAACACATGAGATGTATGTGTGAAAATAAAAACACATCCAATATTTACCAAAAAAAAAATTCCAACCAACATGGAACTTTTTTCGTAAAGAGATACGTACAGGAAAAGGAAAAATGTGACGGATAATGAGATAAGCTCAAACCATGTCCCAAAGCCCTCAAAATCAGATCTCATCAGGGTAATCAATTTGAATTCTTGTTAGAGAAACAAAAAAAGAGCACTGAAAACATAAACACTACAATTGGAAACAACTTGGTCCAGGAAAAAAGAGCTGAGAACGCCCAAATGAGTGGATTAGTGAATGTAGGACAATCATCATCTGGAGCCTTGCTACCTCAATGGTAGAGGTTGAATCAATAGAAACTCCACCATAACACTAATTACATTGTTACCACCACATACAAATTTTTTTTTTGACATAGCTTGCTTTTTTGTAACGAATGATTCAGACACTTTCTTGTGGTTAAATGGAAGGCATTGTTTGCAATTTCCAATCAGAGCTAAATCATCTAAAAGATTCAACTATAAACTGAATGATATGCAAATTGCAGATGAAACATCCAATTTTTTGCCCCCAAAATCATGCCATATTTGAAAAAGGCTGGTAATTCAAACCCACACATTAAGTATTTTGACACATAGTACGTATTTCGTTTGGCAACCATATTGTTTCAAGTTAATTGTTAAAAAACACTACCAGATTAAAGGCAATAGATGAGAATCCAGACTCAACCTTGAAAGGAGAATCCGGACCCCTAAATTCTCGTCCCATCTTCCTCCGGATCTTCTTCGATAGAAACCAGTTTATTATTAGATCAAAATGTGCCAAACAATCAGCTTGAGTCGCAACATATAATTTCAACAAAAAGATGCCTTCATGACATATAATTTTGACAAAATTATAAGTAAACTTCACATCTAAAACCTCTCAAAAAAAATGATCTGACTGACTTAATGGCACTATTTGATTGGTGATCATAACCACCAACAAAGAGTAGAGAATAGAATCATTTATCGATGTGTACTCAAAGCTAAGAACCAGATGCACTCAAAGCTATAAAAAATAAAGTAATGATCGATTGTATATCAAGGTCAATGTGACACTCGATTTCCCATCCACAGCTTCAGGAATTATGTTCCAATGGTGTCAATCTGTGCTTATTCTGTACTTATGAGTAATAAGGCTACGTTCTATTAAACAAATAGAGAAATTTAAGAGGAAAATCAATGGTAATAGCATGAGGTAAAAGAAACCAAAGCAAACTACCAAAAATTAAAAGTAAACTTCACATCTAAAACCTCTCAAACAAATGAAATGACTGACTTACCAATACAATGGTGTCCACACCATTTCTTTCTCCATTTCCTAAAACGTGACGATTCCAATTCCCATTGTCTTTGCTAAGAGAAGAAAACTGTATGTACAAACTGGTTAGAATAACCTAACCAAAGTACACAAACGAAGAAATTTGTAGCCAATGAACAAACATTAATACTTGAGGACAATACTCTAGTTTACAATTTACTAATAACAGTAAATTGTGGTAAACAAAATAGAATGACTATAGCTTCTCACAACCAATTCTACTAAGGCTCTAAGTACCATTCTGCCTTGCTTGTGCCTTCATGAGAGTATTGGTACAGTTATGGTTTTCTAAGGAACTCTTTTTTGTCGGCAATTTTCTAAGAAACTTTAAATCTTCTTTATAATCTTTTTTATTGCTTGTAGAGAGAGAATGGGGCTACAAAGTACATGTATGGGTTCAATTTGGCCCTTGACTGAAAGCCACAATCTAGATTACCTTCGATTTCAAAATTTTCGGGTGAAAGAAAATATAACCACCATGTGGTCATATAAACTCTCTCTGTTCATGAACTTCTAACCACCATGTGGTCAATTTCAGGAATTGCTTCCATTGTGGACTTTTGCTGAACACGTGGTGAGCAAATAACAATAAAATTGTAAGACCCAAAATTGTTTAAACACTCGGTAGAAATCAAAGATCCAAACGTTGAGATATGGAGATAGGTATTATATTACCTCAATGTTGCCGGTTTGGACCCCAGAATTAGGGCTTGGATCATTGGAGAAGCAAGTAGCAGACAACAGCGGTGAGGCGAGGATGAAGAAGAACAAGCGTGAAGGAGAGAGAGAGAGAACACTGCTCAAAATAAATCATTACGAACAGATTTGTTAGTTGGTAATCACAAAATCCACACACACACACACACAGAACCCTGAGAGCCTTGAATGGTGATAGTTCCAGTGGTGACTCGTTGCGCCGGTCAGTAGTGCTAGGAGAGCGATCGGAGAGAGAGAGCGATAGAGGGAGAAGGGGTCGGAGGGAGACGGGGAGCGTGAGGTATGAGAGTAATGGTATAGCTAGGGTTTCACAACGTCTACGTTTCAAAGTTTGAAAATCAAATTAAAATTTTACCAAAATTCCATTTATGATAGCCCGCAAATGGAATAGGTATTTACACAAATGCCATCATAGAATGAATGGTGGAGAATTATGCAAGGGACAAATCTGGAGCGTTGGTTATCTTTTGGATTCAAAACTAGTCCTGTCTTATTATATAGATGTACACCATAAACACATGTGCTATATAAGTGGAATCCCATTGATACTGATATTAGTGAATATTCACTAATTCCTTCTTAACATTAGTGAATACTCACTAACTCTTTAACTCCACAGTTGGCTCACGCCAACATTGCCCCTCAAGTTGGTGCGTAGATATCACACATGCCCAACTTGACAAGTGAGTCAAGGAATACCCTACTAGCTACTGCCTTGGTAAGCACACCTGCTAGTTGGTCTTCAAACTTCACAAATGGAAAACTAATAATTCTAGTTTCAAGCTTTTCTTTGATAAAATGTCTATCAATCTCCACATGCTTAGTTTGATCATGTTGGACAGGGTTATGAGTAATAGCAATGGCTAACTGGTTATCACAATGTAGATTCATTTCCCCTTTTAGTTTAAACCCCAATTCAGTCAATAAGTTTCTCAACCAGAGCCATTCATATACCCCAAATGCCGTACCCCTATATTCAACTTCGGCACTTCACCTTGCTACTACGGGTTGCTTCTTACTTCTCCAAGTCACAAGATTACCACCTACAAAGGTGAAGTACCTGAGGTAGATCTTCTGTTGTCAGCTGAACCTGCCCAATCAGCATCGGTATAGCCTTCAACTTTCAAGTGACCATGATTAGAGAACAATAGACCTTTACCTGGAGCATACTTCAAATACTTCAATATGCAATCTACAGCATCCATGTGAGGTTTACGTGGGTCATGCGTGAATTGACTCACCACACGCTATATGCAATATCTGGTCTAGTATGAGATAGATAAATCAATTTCCCCACAAGTCTCTGATATCTCCCTTTATCAGTATGCAAGCACTCAAACATTCAAATAACTTGTGGTTTTGCTCAATAGGAGTGTCCACTGACTTACATCCAAGCATCCCTATCTCAGATAATAAATCAAGGACATATTTTCTTTGGGATAAGAAAACTCCATGCTTTGATCAAGCTACCTCAATCCCAAGAAAATATTTTAGGTCTCCGAGTTGTTTCATCTTAAACTCAGAAGAAGATAAATAATGTTGTAACCTAGAAATCTCCTCATGATTATCACCGGTCACCATCGTATCAACCACATAGATAATCAAAGTAGTAATTTACCTCTTTTGTGCTTCAAGAACAAAGTATGATATGAGTTAATTTGTTTATAACCAAAATTTTTCATAGACTTAGTGAACCTACCAAACCAAGCCCTTGGAGATTGCTTCAGCCCATACAACGCCCTTTTTAGTTTACACACCATTTTTGTCTTTTGAGTATTCTGGTATACCGAGAGGTGGGTCCATATACACTTCTTCAGCTAGACCTCCATGCAAAAAAGTATTTTTGACATCAAATTGGAGGAGTGGCTAATTTCGATTAGCTGCTAATGATAGAAGTACTCTCACAGTATTAAGTTTAGCAATTGGCACAAATGTTTCTTGATAATCCTCACCATAAGACTGTGTATATCCTTTTGCAACTAGCCAAGCTTTGAATCTCTCAATACTCCCATCTGCTTTGTGTTTGATTGCAAACACCCATCTACACCCACTATCTTCTTTCCCTTTGGTAGATGCACAAGTTCCCAAGTAGAATTCTTTTCCAATGCTGCCATCTCTTCTGCCATAGATTTGGTCCATCTAGAATCTGCCAAAGCTTCCTATAACTTACTAGGAATAGACACAGAGGATAATTGAAGTACATACGATGCATATGACTTGGACAACATGTGGGTAGATACATGATTGTTTATGGAATAATTAATTTTAGCTTTGGTTTCTAGGACATATCTAGATAGTGGTTGACTACGATTAGACCGGGGTGGAAGATGATATTGAGATGGTTCAGAATTAAGATCAAATGTATCAACTGAATCATGGATATTAGAATCAACAAGAATATGGTCAAGTGATACCTCGAAAGAGTCATTCAGAGAAGATTGGGTTATTGGTTCTGTTGAAGAAGTATGAGATAATTTACTATCATGGACCGGATCTTCATAATCAACTGAGGGTGCCGGGCTTTCACAATCAGTGGAAGATGTATCAAGGATTTGAAACATTTCAAAGAACCCCATATCATCATGATTCTGTACTTCTTCCCTAGTCTCCCCCTGAAGTGAAGAATCAGTGATCCCTTTTGAGTAGTACAGTGTTTGTTCATGGAATGTGACATCCATAGAAACATAAAACTTCTTGGTAGGGGGATGGTAACACTTGTAGCCCTTCTGAGAAGATTCATAGCCAACAAAGACACATTTTAACGCCTGTGGATCAAGCTTGGTACGTTGATAGGTGTGTAAATGTACATACACCACACAACCAAAAATACGAGGCTCCAACTGAACAACGGAAGGAAGCATGCCCTGATCGGATAACACATTCAAAGGCCTCTGAAAATGTAGAACACTAGAAGGTGTTCTATTAATTAAGTAGACGGCAAAACTCAAGGCTTCACCCCACAAGTGGGAGGAAACATGACCGCCCAAGTAACAGAGATCGAGCGACCTCCAAAAGGTGGCGATTTTTGTGCTCTACAACTCTATTTTGTTGAGGAGTATTAGTACAAGATGTCTGATGAAGGTTACCAACTGAAGTCATAAATTTAGTCAATTCCCTTTTAACATATTCACCCCTATTGTCGGAACGAAGAACTTTAATAGGCACACCAAATTGCGTGAGTACCATTTGATGGAAGGAGTGAAACACAACACGTACATCACTCTTTCATCTCATTAAATAAATCCATGTCATTCCGGTACAATCATCAATAAATGAAATTATAGTTGAAAGGCCTAGGTTCGAAACCTAGTAGGCGCAAGAAGGTGGTATTTTTTCCCATACGAAAACGGAATTAGTGACGATTTTTTATTTTTGGTGCCCATTGGTAATAATTGGCGACGAAAAATTTCGTCACCAATGGTCAAGTTTTGGCGACGAAAAAATTCTTTTTTTCGTCGCCAAAAGGAATAATCGGCATCGAATTTATTTTTTTCGTCACTGAGATCTTTTGCAACCAACCTTTGCCAACGAATTTGGGCGACGAATTTTTTTGTCGCCAATTTATTTTGCGACGAACTTTAACCCTATGATGATGAAAAATTTTCATCACCAATTACATGTTTTCTTGTAGTGTCATTGCCCCGACCCGCCAGGTAAAAAATGTAGAAAAAAATGGATATACATTTGATGTACCTGAACTTCTCTCATTTCATGCATCCGAATGTCATAGGTCCTTGGAGAATGTCCAAGATTTATAGGAGCTTGATGCTTCATTCTGCGTGTTGCTGTATTCTTTGATACATCCCTGATGCTCCTGCATATATTAATTACTAACCAATGGTAAATGTAAACACTCTGTGAGGATGTGACTCAGAAATAATGGACCAAAAGGGTGGCCATCTAGAAGCCTTAGACATCAGCTGCAATTGCAGCCCAGCGAACAGAAGCAACAGAGGCACCGAATATGGACTTTGGCTGTGTGCCTGATCTTGTTTCCATTGGATACGAGGCTCCCCTATGTGCCTATTTATACATGTAATTGTAGTGTGTATAGGCGTGGTTCTGAGATAGAACCAAAGAGCGGGAGTTGAGTTAAGCTCCGTTCTCTGGTGCTCCTCCTTCGGCACAGTTGCCTGTAATCTATGGTTGTGAATAGATGAAATTTTCTGTGTTGATTCGTGGTGTGTGTTTGGTTTTCGGTCCTTGCCCACCACATCTTCATAAGGGGTGAAGCACATTCAGGTTAAACAGTCTACATGTCCCAGCGTTGATTCAAAACTAGGAACAACTAAAAATTTCCAATGATATTGGCATCTCTGAGGTCACAATTTCCTATATCATCTTCCTAAAATAAGAAACCAAAGCAATAGTTTCTCCAAGTCCTCATATTCGAAGTCATATCCAGCCAGACCATCACTACAAGCTAGCTAGATGTTACTGTTAATATGCATATATAAGCACAAGGGGAGAAAAGGTTCGCACCTGTCTGATCAGGGTCATATGGAGACAAACTTGGATCCCATGAATTTCGTATTGTGCTAACATATTGGAATACTTCTCTCTCTTCTTTGAAGTACAGAAGGTGGACTCCACACTCCTTAATTTGTCCACCACAAGCAATATTCCTGAACAAAACTTCCACTTCATCGCCCTCTGCCAACAGATTTTCATCGAAACAATGGCTTAACCACACCATATCTCCACCTTTTTCCAGAATGGGACAGAAGTTTGACTTATAGATGGTCTTCATGCCACTGATCTTGCTATTGATTTCAAACTGTAATCTACGTGAGGGCCTATATTCTCTCTCGTCAGCAAATGCATACACCGCACAAAGATTCAAGCCTCGAAAACCGAAATGAGGAGATAAGGTCGCAGTAAATGATATGGTGGATCCGCCATTCTTATTGCTAAACCAATGTGGAACTTCTCTCCCAGGAAAAAATGTGCTGAATACATTATTTTCATACATTATCTGGGAAGATGAAATCCATGGTTACACCCGTAAATCCGAGAGAGAGAGAGAGAGAGAGAGAGAGAGAGAGAGAGAGAACCTGAATGGGAAGCTTGCGTGACACCCACGTAAGGCAGTTCAGAATGTTAGCCTCAACATCTGCCATAGATTCCAAGTTGAAGAAGCCAATATTGTTGATCAGTTCCACATCAACTTCTCTGATGGGTGAGACCTTGAAATTGCCCTGAACGTGATTTAATTTATGGCACAAAGGAAAAAAGATGTCTCTGATATTGGTCCCAGTCTCGAACGTTATTTTTTCCAATGCATCGCAATAATTGACATCCAGCTCCTGCAAGTTGGTCAAAGACCATTGAATCTGCTGGAGCTTTCTACAAAGTGATAAATCCAATGTTTGGAGACATGTAAGATCTTCAATGAAGTTTGGTAGTCTAGAAACTGGATTTCCACCAAGAAATAAATGCTGCAACTTAGAGAGCTTAGTAAGATCCCTGGGAAACGCATCATCGGTGAGATTGCAATCAGAAAGATCTAAATGTACCAAAGAGCATGGTAAAGAGGCCAACGACATTTGTATCGTTGGTTTTGGAACCCAAGGCCAAATAGGTGCTTGAGATACAACCTCCACTGTGAGGAAACGATTTATATCCATTGCACGGGCATTAAGCACTTGCAGTGACGTCATCTTCCCCAGGTCCTCTATTGCCCCCATAAGGTTTGAGCATCCGGAAATATCTAGTTCTACAAGAGATTCTACCATACCAATATTTCTTGGAAGCTTTCTCAGATTTTCACAGTCGCGTAGATTTAGCGACTCCATTCTATGAAGTTTTACGATAGATTCATCGACCTCGAACAAACTTGGACAAGCTTTGAGAACCAATTTCTCTAGATTGGGGATTCTCGAGAAATCTGGAGTTTTCACAAGTTTTGGGGAGTGGCTGAGATTTAAAATTTTCAATGATCCAAGAACCTATTTGGAAAAGAAACATAATACGAGACAAGTTTAAGAGGGGCTCTTCTTACACAACTTAACAACCGAAATCATTATAAAATCTTAAACAGAGAAGCAAAACAGAGTATCTTACCTTAGTTCCTATCCAAAGTTGTTTCAAGTTGCTATAACGCATGTCAAGAGAGACCAAGTTCTCCAGAGGAAGATCACTAGGGAAAGATGTTGAAGGAAAACCACGACAATACAACCATACTAATCTTTTGGGAAATGCCTTGAAAGTTCCAGATAGTTGTACACCACTCAGCTTGAGTAGTCTCAAATTATACATCTTTTCAAATGTATTTGCTTCAATCGCAGCCATGTTGGAATTTCTCAACATGTTCATGTCAAGTACAAGACCTTCAATTTTTTTAGTACCCTTTGAAGAAAATTAAAAAACACAAAACACTAGTTAGAACTTGCAAGAATGTGCAAATTAATACACATAACCATGAGAAATGTGTTTCTTACAATTTTTTCTAGCAAAATGTTTAAGGATTCTTTAGAGCGCCAAATTCTGCTACGCTTCTCCGGATGCTTAGATTCACGGAAAACAATTTGTTTTCCCATGTCCTGAAGTAACTGATGCATTTGCAGCTTCTTATTTTCAATTGTTAACAGATTTCTGTCGACAAGGTTATGAATTCCAGCAAGTGCAAAATAATCACATCCTTCTAGTATTGTGATTGTTTCATTTTTCTTTTTTCCAACAAAGAAACAAGCTATGTCCAAGAATAGATCCTTATCGTGTTTACCTTTTAGAGAATCATAACTTATTTCAAGTTTTTCCAGAATTGTATTATCAGAAGTTGCTTCCAATTTCTGTAACTTACTTTCCCATACATCTATACTTTTCCGTTGTACAGAAGAACCCAATACTTGAAGAGCTAGAGGAAGCCCATCGCAATGTTGCACAAACCTTCTTGATAAGTCCATGTGACCTTGAATGGGGTGTTTTTGTCCAAAAGCATGCCAACTGAAAAGCTCAAGTGATTCATCATAGCCTAATTTTTCAGGCTTGTACACTTCATAAATTTCATCGGCATTCATCATGCTCTCGATCCTAGTGGTTATGATAATTTTACTTCCTGGGGAAAACCAATCTTGTTGGCCAGCTAATGCAAATAGTTGGTCCAATTGATCCACATCATCCAGGACAAGAAGAACTCTTTTGTTCCTTAATACATACATCATCCTCCTACATCCATCATCAACATCGTTTACTTTGCGCTCTTCTTTCCTTAAAATGTCAGAAAGAAGTTGTCTTTGCAAACGAACTAATCCATTGTGTCCTTTGGCAACTTCACTTATATTTTGGAGAAAACAGGCAGCGTCAAATCTACCATGGTGTGAATTGAAAACAACTTTAGCAATCGTCGTCTTCCCTATTCCACCCATTCCACATATCAAAAGAATGCCAACCCTGGTTGACCTATCTTTTAGCCACGAAGTAACTCGCTTGGTTCGCGAATCCATACTTACTAGATGGTCACCAACCCTTAAGTGCTTGCCAGCTAGCTTGCTTTTGAGTTCACCAACAATTTGCTCAATGAATTTGGCTTCATACCTAAAATATCAATATATGAAAAATGAAGTAGAGTAAGAAGAGATAAGATTTGAAAGGAAAAATCAAAATTCCATGAAGATATCCAAACAAATGATTACTCAAAGTGTCTTACGCTAGTTCTAATTTTCTATTGAAAACCACAAACAAAGAGGTCCTGTGCACAATCACGCATGTCAAAAAAAACCTATGAACGGAAGGATTTGATCAAGAGAAGCATCACTTTCCCTGGACTACCAACTTTGCAAACTAAGAAGGAAAAAGCTTTTATTTTAACTAAATTGCCTCCAAAGTAGTTGGGCGTCTGATGAAGACTTCCACAACTTATACGGTGATTGAATGAGAACCAACAATAGAGATTGAAGAGCGGAGATTTCAGCTGGGAAATCTACCTATAAATAGGGCTGTGTATTTGTATTGTAAACCATGGGAAGCAAAGTGTGAAAGACAGACTAAAAGACTGAGTGAGATTGAGAGTTTTTTCAAAATTGTAATTTTGAGTTTGAAGCATATGTTAGCATAGAAATATGTATATATAAAAACAAAACAAAACGCAGGACTATATTCAAGGAGTAGATGTTAATTAGTAACATGCCCATCCATGCAACTCCAGAAAATTAGTGATAAATATAGAATGGAAAGTATGGTCAGTCGGTGACATGTACAATTTAGGAAAAAAATCTTTGTGATATCATGTTGGCATAGTTGTCATCACTTAAACAAGTACTCCATATTCTATAACTTTATATACTATCATGTTCCAATAAAATTGACAAATAGGGTGAGGTGGTGATGAAGAAATGAAGTGTAACAAAGATAACTTCCAGCACCAGTGCAATTATTTTGGAGAAGGTTTAACTGTTGGCGTTAGAAAGAATACATGCACTGGTAGGTTAGTAGTTTGGAACTAGTTTTCACCGTGTATTGCACAAGAGATTATCTAATGCCTAGAGCAAGGACACTTGGTGCTGCAACCCCTCTTTCCACCACACATTTTTGTAAACTCTACGCACTTTGTGGTGGGGACCACACAAATGTGCGGTTATAAAAGGGGTTGGGCCGCCGCTTGCCCTTGGGGTAATGGAAATTTTTCTGGTCATGTGGTAGAATGTGCTCACTTTATCTACCTTTATGACTTGACATTTTAACAAATGTAAAGATCGCAACAAATGCATTACCCGCATAAATAATTGTGTCTCAGCAAATTTGTGCCTTTGTATTACCTTCTTGTATTAGTTTGTGTCGAATTCATAAAACAAATCTTTTGCCTTCATCAACTCAACTGTTAGTCATATGCTCGTGCAATCAAATTTGTGCCTTAGTTTTATAACTCAAGTGTCCCATGGGGCTCAATTGAAGCTGGAGCAGAAAATTTCCGTATGGACTGGTCTCAAATCTTGGGGACCAATCCCGCCATCTAGTAGCGGGGCTCAATAAAAGTCGGGAGAGACCTGGATGTATTGGCCCCAAATCCTGGGGACAATCACACCAGAGGCAGAGCCAGAAATATCGCAGTAGAGTCAATATTTAGAGGTATACCTGATCATCTTCTTATTTGCAAAATAAAAATTGAATATCTACAACAACTAGAACTGTAAAGTCAATTTTATTGAGAATAAGCCATGTAACTTGTAAGAGGGAATTAAGGAGAAAACTTTCTTCTATTTTTAGAATAGTTAACATCAATACCATCAATCCATGTAAATCTCCAGTCTAGTATATGCATAATAGTAGAAGGGCAGTCAATCTCAAAATTACCCATCAGATTCCTTCCGGAAAACCATTCCAGCCATACTCGCAACCTCTTTAAGCGCTGCACTCCATCCCCTCACTTTCTCAGCCGCCACTTCCTTTTTTTTGAAAACCAGATTCTTTGACTGCTCCTTGAGCACCGAAGGTTCCACCTCGTAAAACACGGGCAAAACGAAATGATCCGACTTCTTACAGAGTTCGATAACAGTCTGGAGTTCAAACAGGCACGCCGTTGAATTGGCGTAGTTTTCCGATAACACGATCACCGACATCCTAGAACTCCTTATTGCTTCCAGCAACTCGGATTTGATATCCTCACCCCTCTCGATCTCATCGTCGTCTCTGAATGTCTGGAAGCCCTCGCGCATGAGAGCGTGGTAGAGGTGATCAGTGAACTTATAGCGGGTGTCGGAGCCCCTGAAGCTCAAGAAAATGTCGTATCTACCATTGAGTTTGGGATTCGAAGAGGAGGAGGTATTTTGGGATTTCGAAGTAGCCATTGAAAGAGAAAGCAGAGAGCTTCGTTTTTGTTCAGAGCTTCGGTGAGGGGATAAGGGGAATCATTATCAACGTACTACTGTATTTCTAGTAGTTTCTGGGAAGTTTCGGTCAAAAAGAAGGGGAAAAAGGGATTCTCTAGAGTGGGTTGGTAAAAGGACCACTCTGTTTGTGGACCCGCCAATAATCGAAGTGGTGGAGTCTAGAGTTCAATTGGGTGATTACTGCAACACTAACGATTCTCACCCAGATTTTTGTGCACATATTATCTACATACATTTTTGTGAGTGAGGTCCATATCGAGGTTATATAAAATGATCCAAATTGTTTATTTTTTAAAAAATATTTTTTGGAGTGTTCCCTTAAAAAATCAACTCCAACAGATATCGGTAAGGGATTTCTCGGAAATCGTAGGATGAATCATTCTGTTTTGCTATACGATTTCTGAGAAAGTTCTTACCGATATCCATTGGAGCTGATTTTTTACAGGAACCCTCCAAAAAATATTTTAAAAAAGATGAGCGATTCGAATCATTTTGTAGGACCCCAATATGGGCCCAACAAAAATGTATGTGCATGATATGTGCACAAAAATATGTGCGTTATTTTTTTTTTCCCAATTCCTCCATTAAATAGTACTCCCTCCGTCTATTTTTTAGAGTTCAGTATATCATTTTGGATTGTCTCTTAATAAGTGTTCATTTTGTAAAGTTAATAGGTAAAAGTTGGTAAATTTTTCATTTTGCCCCTAAAGGTTGATTCCATTTTGAAAAGTTAGTGAGTAAAAATGTAATGATAATGTTTTTATAGAGGGCAAGGATAGAAGGTGGATGTAAAAGTTGATGTGAAAGGTGTAATGATGATGTCTTTTTAATAAGTTGGAATTATGAAGCAGGACACTTAAAAAGGGACGGAGGAATTAGTATTTAAGGACTTGAAAAGTCTCTTTGAAATTGTCAAATTGTAAATTATTTACCATTATAGGTCCTTTGTTTCATATTAAGAGTCTACTACAAAAAGTCGTGTCATTTTTTAAATTAAAAAATCAACTATTTCCATGTATAATTTTTGAATTTTTCGCACCAAATTAAAGTACTAATCCAAATATTTAATACGGTCCAAAAAAATTGAAAAATTATACGCTGAAATAGTTGATTTTTTTTATTTGAAAAATGACAAGAGAGAGAGAGTATAAGACTTTCAATATGGAATTGAGGGAGTATTAAATAATAAAATAAAAAAATTCACAATTTTAAAAGTTGTTCCTAAAGGGCCCAATGAATTCCTAATTGGCATTAGCGGATTTTTTTAGAATTGATTCTTTTATCACAATCAAATAGAATGGGGAAACCCCACTCCACAAATTTCATTATAAGTACCTCTTTTAGGATCGTTTTATTTCTTCTGGTATTTGGTAGGGATAAAAAATTGCAACTGCTAGGCCTTGCAAAGAAGTCGCGAGAATTGGAATATTATCAAGCACCCTCCACTATTTATGGCTCCTACCTTTTACTTTGCAACTGGCTTTCATGGTTTTCATCGTTAGCACTTTAGCAGGAATGGTAGCGGGTCCAGGTCTTACCGGAACGTGCATTCCAAAGCAAAGCCTATTTGAAAAGGCTGCAAAGCAAAGAAAGAATTTGAAGAAAAGAGTCCGCTCGTGTAGTGTACTACAGTACTACGTACAAGAAAGGGTTTTTCCCCAATCGCTGATCCCAAGGAAATTGGTAGAACCGGGGCACTGTCCTCACTTGAGCAAGGGATGACTGACTCAACTTCTCATACCCACGGGCCATGACGGAACAGGAAAGTAAAGACCGTAGGCAACTAAGAGACAACGAAGGGCGGGAAGCTATTACTCACCATGTTTTCATCTCATTTCGATGACCAAAACAGTTTATCGTTTATAACATGATATCTGAACTGACTATGCAAAAATTAGCATAATCAGATATTGATACATGTTTGTTTGATAAGGTGCCCCTACTAATTAAACGAGCAACATGTGGTGAGGGGAAAATTTCAGGTTCAATTGCAAGTAAGGTGGGAAGACTCTTTGTGGGTTGTTTGATACTCTATATGTGTGGGGACAGATAGATGGAAATGAAAGTAACAAGTATATAAAAACTTATTAGAAATCGTGCATGAAGGGAGGAGAAAGGTTTTGAGACCTCAAGTGAACAAAACCAGATTTTGAACTGTAAGAACATGTTTTTCTACTCCCACATACACAAATTGAATGCATAGTGTGTATGGGTCCCAACAGAAATGTGAGTGTGGCTGTGTAAGTATTTGTGGTTGTAAAATAATTGCTATAAGAATTTGTAGTTAGAATGAGATTCCAACTCAATGGTAGACACTTTTTTGAGTTCCACTAACAAAAAACATTGAAAACTTAACGCATTTTATCATCTCATTTTCATTAATAAAAAAGTTGTCAACAAAATTTTTTTTAGCTACAGTAACTCTACTCACAAACCCGTTATGCACATTACACGAGACCCAAGTCTTTGCAAGACTAAAGTAAGCCCTTATGTTTCACAATAATTTTGATAACTCCATAAATCCTTTAATAGAACCTTCTTCTTTTTTTCCCAAAAGCATGCCGATTGAAAAGTTCAAGTGATAGATGAATAATTTTGCAAGCCTATTGTTTACCCCCATTTTTGGCTTATTATTTAATTAAATTGACCCAAAAAAATGAAAGCATATTGGGTTGAAATTAATGGGCCAACATAATGTTGATTGGGGCAAATTAATTTTAATCCATTGATTTTGGAATTATGGGCTGTGGGCTATAGTCCTTAAAGATCAAAACAAGGTCCAGTTGTTTATTATGAAAACAAGGCCTTGTGCATGTTAATTTGTTCAAAAGGCCCATTATCTTGGTTTTGTTATGTATCTCGTGCGGTTTCGTGAGAAGAAAAGGGAACAAGTTAGTGGGAAGACTTGACACATGGCCAGCCTTGTTCTCTTTCATTCTCAAAAAAAAAATTTCAAAAAATTCCCCATAGATTCTTCTAAGATTCTCCCTACTTCTAACATTTTTCTCTCTATCTCTTTCCACTTATTACCCCTATAATTTTTCAAAAAAATTTTCAAAACACAAACCAAACAAAGCATAGTCAAATGGCCCATTAGCTTTCAAATGTCCACGGAAAGAGGAAGTGGAGGAAGCCCACTATCTCGGCAAACTGCCCTTATCCACCCATGATTAGAGAAGAACACATGGGCAATTCAGCTAACCGCTGAAACCGCCAACTCAAGGTAGTGGGAAATTATTTCGAATGCTTGGCAATATCTGGGGTCAACTCGGAACACTTGTCAGCCCGTGATGAAGGCGGAAAACTAGGCTCAGATTTGGACCCAGTGCAGTATTTGCCTATAAATACTAGTTCTCAAGAATAAAAAAGGGTTCTAACACCTCAAAGTCCAATGCTTATCAAACTCAAACTTTCATCAAAGTTTGCTTTATCTTTACTTTTCTTGTACCAACTCAATTACTTCATCAAGTAATACGAGTTTTTTTATCTTTCCACTATATGACAGTACTTCTGCAACCCTTGGAACTGCTGAGATATCGCATATCTGGTAAGCTCCTGTACATTGTGAAAATGGACAATGACAACTTTAAATTGACTCAAGCACATGAGATCTTCTACTGACACTTGTACTTCTGTCCAGTCAATTCTTAGGTATTGGAGTTTTGAGAGCTTGCGTAACTTCCAGCTAGGGAAATTCGAATCCATCTTTTCGTCATCTACCTTTACAGAAGATGGCTAGAT